>CP144698.1:15947594-16215094 GCA_036885675.1 Vigna mungo | reverse complement strand
CAAATTTGGCAACAGGTATTCGGCCCTTCGGCCTCAATTGCTTGGCAATTCGGCCTCACAGGTACTTAGCCAAATCTAGCATCAAGTGTTCGGCCTTTCGGCCTAAATTCCTCGGGCATTCGATCTTAGGTACTTATCCAAATTTGGAAACAGGTATTCGGCCCTTCGACCTCAATTACTTGGCCATTCGGCCTCAACTGCTCGGCCATTCGGCCTCACAGGTACTTAGCTAAATCTGGCATCAAGTGTTCGGTCTTTCAGCCTCAACTCCTCGGCCATTCGGCCTTAGGAACTTAGCCACATTTGGCAGCAGGTATTCGGCCCTTCGGCCTCAACTCCTTGGCCATTCTATCTTAGGTACTTAGCCAAATTTGGTAACAAGTATTCGGCCATTCAGCCTCAATTGCTTGGCAATTCGGTCTCATAGGTACTTAGCCAAATCTGGCGTCAAGTGTTCGGCTCTTCAGCCTCAACTCCTCGGCCATTCGGCCTTAGGTACTTATCCAAATTTGGAAACTGGTATTCGGCCCTTAGGCCTCAATTGCTTGGCGATGCGGCTTCAACTGCTCGGCCATTCGACCCTTCGACCTATACTCCTCACAGGGACTTAGCCAAATCTGGCCACAAGTGTTCGGCCCTTCGACCTTTACTCCTCGGCCATTAAGGCTTAGGTACTTAGCAAAATTTGGAAACAGGTATTCGGCCCTTACGCCTCAATTGCTTGGCGATTCGGCCTCAACTTCTCGGCCATTCGGCCTCACAACTACTTACCCAAATTTGGCAACAGGTGTTCGGCCCTTCGGCCTTAATTGCTCGGCCATTCCACCTCACAAGTACTTAGCCAAATCCGACATCAAGTGTTCGGCCCTTCGGCCTCAAATCCTCGGCCATTCGCCCTTAGGTACTTAGCCAAATTTGGAAACAGGTATTCGGCTCTTAGGCCGCAATTGCTTGGCGATTCGGCCTCAACTTCTCGGCCATTCGGCCTCACAGGTACTTAGCCAAATCTTGCATCAAGTGTTCCGCCCTTCGGCTTCAACTCCTCGGTCATTCGGCCTTAGGTTCTTAGCCAAATTTAAGAATTGGTATTCGGCCCTTCGGCCTCAATTACTTGGTCATTCGGCCTCAACTGCTCGGGCATTGGACTTAGCGAAATCTGGCATCAAGTGTTCGGTCCTACAACCTGAACTCCTCGGCCTTTCGGCCTTAGGACTTAGCCAAAATTTGCAATTGGTATTCGGCCCTTAGGCCTCAATTGCTTGGCCATTCGGCCTCAACTGCTCGGTCATTCGGCCTTACTGGAACTTAGCCAAATCTAGCATCAAAAGTTCAGGATTTTGGCCTAAATTCCTCGGCCATTCGACCTTAGGTACTTAGCCAAATTTGGCAACAGGTATTCGGCCCTTCGACCTCAATTACTTGGCCATTTGGCCTGACAGGTACTTAGGGAAAATTGACATGAAGTGTTCGACCCTTCGGCCTCTACTCCTCGGTCATTCGGCCTTAGGAACTTAGCCATATTTAACATCAAGTGTTCGGCCCTTCAGCCTCAATTACTTGGCCATTCGACTTCCCAGGTACATAGGCAAATCTGGCATCAAGTAGGCGGCCCGTCGGCCTTAGGTACTTAGCCAAATTGGGCAACAGGTATTCCGCCCTTCGGCCTCAATTGCTTGGCCATTCGGCCTCAACTTCTCAGCCATTCGGGCTCAACTTCTTGGTCATTCGGCCTCACAGGTACTTAGCTAAATCTGACATCAAGTGTTCGACCTTTAGGCCTAAATTCCTCGGCCATTCGGCCTTAGGTACTTATCCAAATTTGGCAACATGTATTTGGCCCTTCGGCCTCAATTACTTCGCCATTCGACCTTAACTGCTCGGCCATTCGGCCTCACAGGGACTTAGCGAAATCATGCATCAAGTGTTCGACCCTTCGACCTGAACTCCTCGGTCATTCGACCTTAGGTACTTATCCAAATTTTGCAATTGGTATTCAGCCCTTCGGCCTCCATTGCTTGGCCATTCGGCCTCAACTGCTCGGCCATTCGGGCTCAACTGCTCGGCCATTCGGCCTCACAGGTACTTAGGCAAAATTGGCATGAAGTGTTCGGCCCTTCGGCCGCTACTCCTCGGTCATTCGGCCTTAGGTACTTAGCCATATTTGACATCAAGTGTTCGGCCCTTCAGCCTCAATTACTTGGCCATTCGGACTCAACTACTCGGCCATTCGGCCTCACATGTACTTAGCTAAATCTGGCATCAAGTGTTCGGTCTTTCAGCCTCAACTCCTCGGTCATTCGACCTTAGGTACTTAGCCACATTTGGCAGCTGGTATTCGGCCCTTCGGCCTCAACTCCTCGTCCATTCTATCTTAGGTACTTTGCCAAATTTGGTAACAGGTATTCGGCCATCCAGCCAAATCTGGCGTCACGTGTTCGGCCCTTCGGCCTCAACTCCTCAGCCATTCGGCCTTAGGTACTTAGCCAAATTTGGAAACAGGTATTCGGCCCTTAGGCCTCAATTGCTTGGCGATCCGGCCTCAACATCTTGGCCATTCGGCCTCACAGGTACTTAGCCCAATCTAGCATCAAGTGTTCGGCCCTTCGGCTTCAACTCCTCGATCATTCGGCATTAGGTACGTAGTAGAATTTGGCAGTTGGTATTCGGCCCTTCAGCCTCAATTGGTTAGCCATTCAGCCTCAACTGCTCATCCATTCGGCCTCAGATCGACTTAGCGAAATCATGAATCAAGTGTTCGGCCCATCGACCTGAACTCCTCGGTCATTCGGCCTTAGGTACTTGGCCAAATTTTGCAATTCGTATTCGGCCCTTCGGCCTCAATTGCATGGCCATTCGGCCGCTACTCCTCGGTCATTCGGCCTTGGGTACTTAGCCATATTAGGCATCAAGTGTTCGACCCTTCTGCCTCAATTGCTTGGCCATTCGGCCTCCCAGGTACATAGCCAAATCTGGCATCAAGTAGGCGGCCTTTCGGCCTCAATTCCTCGGCCCTTCGATCTTAGTTTCTTGGCCAAATTTGGCAACAGCTATTCGGCCCTTCGGCCTCAATTACTTAGCTATTCGGCCCTTCGGCCTCAATTACTTGGCCATTCGGCCTCAACTGCTCGGCCATTCGGCCTCACAAGTACTTAGCTAAATCTGGCATCAAGTGTTCGGTCTTTCAGCCTCAACTCCTCGGCTATTCGACCTTAGTCACTTAGCCACATTTGGCAGCAGGTATTCGGCCCTTCGGCCTTAACTCCTCGGCCATTCTATCTTACGCACTTAGCCAAAGTTGGTAACAGGTATTCGGCCATTCAGCCTCAATTGCTTGGCAATTCGGCCTCACAGGTACTTAGGCAAATCTGGCGTCAAGTGTTCGGCAATTCGGCCTCAACTTCTCGGCCATTCGGCCTTAGGTACTTTGCTAAATTTGGCAATTGGTATTCGGCCCTTCGGCCTCCATTGGTTGGCGATTTGGACTCAACTGCTCGGCTATTCGGCCTCACAGGGACTTAGCCAAATCTGGGATCAAGTGTTCGACCCTTCAACCTTTACTCCTCGGCCATTCGGCCTTAGGTACTTAGCCAAATTTAGCAATTGGTATTCAGCCCTTCGTTCTCAAAACCTCGTCCATTCAGCCTCAAAACGTCGTCCATTCGGCCTCAACTGCTCGACCATTCGGTCTCATAGGTACTTAAGCAAAATTGGCATGAAGTGTTCGACCCTTCGGCCGCTACTCCTCGGTCATTCGGCCTTAGGTACTTAGCCATATTTGGCATCAAGTGTTCGACCCTTCTGCCTCAATTGCTTGGCCATTCGGCCTCCCAAGTACGTAGCCAAATCTGACATCAAGTAAGCAGGCTTTGGGCCTCAATTCCTCGGCCCTTCGATCTTAGTTTCTTAGCCAAATTTGGCAACAGGTATTTAGCCCTTCGGCCTCAATTGCTTGGCCATTCGGCCTCACAGGTACTTAGCCAAATCTGGAATCAACTGTCCGGGCTTTCGGGCTAAATTCCTCGACTATTCAGCCTTAGGTACTTATCTAAATTTGACAACAGGTATTCGGCCCTTCGGGCTCAATTACTTGGCCATTCGGCCTCAACTGCTCGGCCATTCGGCCTCACAGGTACTTAGCTAAATTTGGCACCAAGTGTTCGGTCTTTCAGCCTCAACTCCTCGGCCATTCTACCTTAGTCACTTAGCCACATTTGGCAGTAGGTATTCGGCCCTTTGGCCTCAACTCGTCGGCCATTCTATCTTAGGCACTTAGCCAAAGTTGGTAACAGGTATTCGGCCATTCAGCCTCAACTGCTTGGCGATTCGGCCTCAACTGCTCGGCCATTCGGCCTCACTGGGACTTAGCCAAATCTGGGATCAAGTGTTCGGCCCTTCGACCTTTACTCCTCTGCCTTTCGGCCTTAGGTAGTTAGCCAAATTTTTCAATTGGTAATCGGCCCTTCGGCCTCAACTGCTCGGTCATTCAGCCTCAACTGCTCGGCCATTCAGCCTCCCAAGTACTTAAGCAGAATTGGAATGAAGTGTTCGCCCCTTCGCCCTCTACTCCTCGGTCATTCGGCCTTAGGTACTTAGCCATATTTGGCATCATGTGTTCGGCCCTTCGGCCTCAATTGCTTGGCCATTCGGCCTCCCAGGTACGTAGCCAAATCTGGCATCAAGTAGGCGGCCCTTCGGCCTCAATTCCTCGGCCCCTCGGCCTTAGGTACTTAGCCAAATTTCGCAACAGGTATTCGCCCCTTCGACCTCAATTGCTTGGCAATTCGGCCTCACATGTACTTAGCCAAATCTGGCATCAAGTGTTCGGCCTCTTATCGGTAGCGCGATAAGAGGCAAACTGCCGGGCAAATCTGCGCGGTTGCCTATTGGGCTTGGGCCTGTTTTCTGTTGCGCTCCTTAGCTATAAATAGCCCTGTTGTGATTTCATTCTCATTCTTTTTGATAGAAGAGGGCGGTCATACCTAGTTTTCACTCTCTGGAGAAGATATCTTGGATGCTTAGGCTCCTTTTCATCCTATCTAGGGTTTGCTCTTCCATTCTTCCATTATTTTCATTTTGGTTCACCATGACAATGGTGAACTAAACCCTTTTGTTGTAGGGGGAAATAATGTAATCTTTTGAAACTCTCTTTTATTGAAACTCTTGTTTATTTATATGATTCTCATATGCTTTGATTATCAATTGTTGGGTTCTCATCTGTGCTTAAGGCTTTTATCGTTTAACTCATTCGATAACTGTTGTTTTTCTTTATTGATACGGGAACGTACAGTAATGTCATGAACTGGTGAGAAATTCCTTGATTAATGAAATACCACCTAGGGATAGGAAGGTAGGACGATCAATTGTTTTTGCTTCTGTTCGGTAATGCGTTGCTAGTTACTAGGGTAGGCTAGGGATATCAAGCCGGTAATTAGTAATAGGCCCTTTTCGCCGAGGGATCGGGCTAAGGGGAGGCCAAGAAAGTTTGCATAACAATTAGATAACAAAGCAATTTAAACAAGAGGAGTAGATAAGAGAGAACGGATAAGATAAAATTGTAAACCCCCAACAACTCCATTCATCCATAGTCTTTTTCGTCAATTGAATCAACCACATTGCATGTTTATTTTGTGTTCTTGCATTCTAAACAATTAATTTTTTTCTTTACTATAGTCTTACTATTTTAATTCACACGAACGATAAGGCCGTGAGTCCTTTAGGAGAGAAGGATATTGGGTTACACCAATTATATTACTTGGAACGATCTGGTACACTTGCCAGTGAGTCAACAATCAACCCACAAAAACTTCAAGTCTTCAACTAGTGGGCTTAGATAAACATCTATGTCATTTCCAGACTGCTTTGGACCAGATATCATCATAGACAACATCATGTACTTCCTCTTCATGCACAATGCAGGAGATAATCTGTAAATGATCAATATAACTAGCCAACAATTGTGATTGGTACTCAGATTACCAAATGGGTTCATTCCATCAGTGGCTAAACCAAGCCTAAGATTTCTACATTCTTTACCAAATTCGGGGAATTGTTGATCAATATTTTTTCATTGCTTTGAATCAGCTGGATGACGAAGCAGCCCGTCAATTTTTCTCTCATCTACATGCCATCTAAGGTTCTTAGCATCTTTGGGATTCGCAAACAAACGCTTAAGTCTGGGCACTATTGGAAGGTACCATACTACTTTCAAAGCAGATCCATTTTTTTCTATCTGACCATTATCTTCACTATTGTTTCTTGACTTGTATCGTGATAACCCACATTTTGGACACTTTGTCAAAAATTCATACTTTTTCCTATATAAAATGCAGTCATTGGGACAAGCATGTATCCTTTTATACTCCATACCCATTGGACAAAGAATTTTCTTCGCATCATAATTACGAGTGGGTAGTGTATTTCCATCTGGCAGCATTTCATTCAACAACGTCAACAATTCTGTAAAACTCTTATCAGTCCATCCATTGCTCGCCTTCAAATTCATGAGCCTTAACACAGCTGACAAACGTGTGAACTTAGTTGAACCGACATACAAAGGTGTTTCCGCATCAGTCGACATCGTCTCATACACATGAGCTTTGGCAAAAATTTTTATGCCAACGTCGTGGATCATGTCCTCTAATTTGTCTTCATTCGGTCGATCTTCTTCCATGGTGGAATCAGTAACATTTTCAGTTTGCGATCAGTTGGAAAGTGCATTTCTTCGTCGTGCCATATCCATGTTGTATAGCATCTTAGGAAACCATCACAGATAAAGATGTTCTCTAATTTGGGTTGCGTTCAACTTTCTCTCATTCAAACAGTTCACCCAAGGACATCTAAACTTCACTTCATCATCACTTCTCCCCTCATTACGTTGTGCAAATTGTATAAATTCATCTACACCTCGTACTCAGCACTAATGTGTGGTAAATTAATCCAATTTCGATCCATTCCTAAATATTACAAAATTTCACCTATATAATTTTACATATTAAATCAATTCAATCATACAATCAATTCAGTCATACAATCATACAATTAATAAGCATTCTTATGATCACAACAAACATTGAATCACACATAATTGCATATATTCAACATACAAAAATTAAAAATTTACAAAAAAAGTTAATTAAAAAAAATGTATGTTGTAATAATAAAGTTAAATTTTAAATAACTATTTCTACTTTAAAAAAAAAAATTCATACTAAAATGGATACTGATAGTTTCCCAACGTTGAAACGCACTGTGAGAGTATTGGGTCTAAGACTATTGATTGAAATCATAGCTCAGGGACAAAAATTTCAATGAATACCTTCAAACAATCAAACCTAGCATTTCAATATAGCACAAAAATTTCATCAGAGAAGAAAATGGAATGTACCCGGGGCAGCAGAGATGGCGCGGCGGCAGAGGATGGCGCGGCGGCGGCAGAGGATGGTGGTGGATGGCACGACGGACTGGAATGCAGTGGCGACGGAGAATGATGGCGCGACAGCAGCGGAAACTCGTGAGGCAGAGGAGAAAGCTTCTGTTCGCGTGGAGAAGACTAAACTGTTCAAACTTTTTTTTAACCTATTTAAGCCCTATACCGCGGTTATCCCGAAACCCGCTGTCATATAGTAGTATAGGTCATGGTTGAGAAGGGAACTGCAGCCTATTCTCCTTAAAAAAATAAATCATAATGACACTTTTGAAATTTTTTTCAAACAATATGCCACGGTTCAACGCCGAACCGCGGTCTATTCCCTTAAATTTTTAAAAAATATTCAGATCAAGGAATAGGCCGCGGTTCTCACCGCGGCCTATTCCCTGACGTTCTGAATCCCCCAACTGTCTTCCCAACTTCCTTTTGGGGAATGTCAGCAGGTAGCAGGGGAATAGGCCGCGGTTCCTCTGTGGAACCGTGGCCTATTCCCCTGCCAATTTATTGCAGTTGTTGACTGATGAGGAATGTCAGGAAGTAGCAGGGGCCGCAGTTCCTGACAGGCAATCGCGGCCTATTCCCCTGCCACCTGCTGACATTCCCCACGTTTCAGCCCCGTAATAAGTTGGTAGGGGAATACGCCGCGGTTCCTCAGAGGAACCGCGACCTATTCCCCTGCTATTTAATTTTTTCCTGACGTGGCGTCAAAGGCAGATGGTTGACTGGGGTATAGACCGCGGTTCAGGGGGGAACCGCGGCCTATAAGTTCGAATTATTTACAAAAGTGCCACCGAGCACCATTATGTTACGGTTTCTGGTGAACCGTGGCATAATGTGCGTTGTATAAAGCCTATTTTTTTACTAGTGTGTCTTATTTAGTTTTGATTTAGATCTAGATAATTTTTCACACAATAAAATTAAATAATTATCTTATATACTTTAAAAATATGTTTAGTTAGTCAAGAAAAATTAAATATGTATAGTCAATAAAGGATTTCAACGTCCTTTGATGCATAATTTTTCTATATAAGAGCAACCAAATTTATTGAAACCACTTATGAAGTCTATGTTAGTCTAATTAAAATATTAGTATATAGTTATTTGACAAATTAAAAACACTTAGATTTGAAACAGATTAAGAGTTAATAACATTTTTTTCTTATATTCAAAATGAATATTTTTTTTAAAAAAAAAAGACCCATGAACTTCTCCTAACCCACAAAGCTTTTTTGGATATTTTAGCTTCATAGGCTGTTTTCAATTGGAACCTTTTGACTCTGAGTTTTTCTGTCCTAGCCTGTGGTTCAAAATCCAAATTATGTGACAAAGGCCATTGACAGGTCTACCGGTAACAAGAAACATTAATTTATATACATCATAGGTTAATTAACGTTTTCCATGTCGAACCTTCAACAAGCATAAACAATTTTAGAAACCTGTTTGTGTTACTAATATGTTAGTAAAAAAAGAAATGTAACTACATACATTGTTTATCTCAACAATTCCCCGATATATATAATAGCATCAAAGAAACAATCAATTATTTCTAAAAGTTCATCACAAACCAAGTATAGACCCTAACTTCTACAACATATGATTTGCAATGGTAGAATTATCTCATGCAAGATCTCCATATACATTACTCACAATTAGTTATAATGTATTTTGATAATCTCTCTGTTATAGAGATTGCATCCAATCATCTTCCATTATTACACTAAATACATAGAAATAGATTATTACATTATTAGAGAAAAGGTTCAACAAGGATCGGTGAAACTTCTTCCCATTTTGCTCCAACTTACAAGAAGTTGTCATCTTGACGAAAGCTCTACCACATTTAACTTTTCATCATTTTTTCTCCAAATTAGAAATATCGAATATTTATTCCAAGTTTGAGGAGGGTCTCAGAAAAATAAAAAATAAACAAAAAAAATAGAAACAAAATCACATTACTGAACTGCCAAGCGAAGATTACCGCTTAGCGTTGCGTTCTGTTTCTTTTTATTTTTATTTTTGATCCTATATATACATGCTTTTCACTTTTCTTCTCTCGTAGTTCTTTATTTTCCTTGCTTTCTACATTCAGAAAGTTATATTTCTTTTCTTCCTCCTCTGATAGTTTGAAAGGGAACAATCTCTTAAAAGTTTAAATAATGGAAGTGTTTAGCAAGGTATGTTCGCAATTGTCACTTTTGACTATTCATTGATTTTAACCAATTCCAGTAGATGAGAAAGACCTTTACCCACCTTATATATCACCATTAAAAGTTGGAATGAGAAGCATTTCTAATCATATAACATTTAGGGCTCGTTATTCAGACGATGAATTTCTGGAATTTTAATTCTCTTTGGTTTAAGAAAGCTAAATATGTATGATATGATATGATGAAGGATTTTTTTTGTTTGATAGTCTTACATAGACTAGAAATAAGATCAATTTATAATACATAAATGGTGTAAACTTCACTTTATATACTGGTTTTATGAGATTGAATTAGATTTATAAGTCCACTTCTTAAATTATTATCATTTATAATTCTTTTGTTATGTAAAAACTGTTTTAAATTATCAAAAAAACGAAAATTAATCCAATGAATTATACGTTACCAACCAAGTACGTTTGTTTTTAATGAGTTTGAATGAGACGTGATAAATGGTGATGAACCCTAAAACGAGCACCCAGACAAAAGTGATGAGAAACCATATGTAAAGTGGATATAGGAGGAAATATCATTACAACATAATTAAAAACTCTTCAATACAAATAAAATAGCTCATTCAAGATGAGAGAGGCATATAAGTGGAGCCCTCGTCACCTTTTGTCTTATTCTTATACTATTCAGGATATAATACTCATGCTATAATGAGTAGTTTCCAGTGCCAGGTTCTGTGACTTCTTCAAAACTTGATACTGCAAGTGTAACCAAAAAATGAATCATGAGATAATGAATCTCAAATCAAAAATACCTAACTTTGTAACACATTATTGTAATTTGCATAGTGAGCCGAGGTAATTACCCATGTTAGTGATGAGATTGAAATTCATGAAAACATTCATAAAGAATTGAATAAAAATTTCTTTTCATGGATAATTATATAATCATAACAATTTTCTCATTCATTTCATTTACATATATTATATTTTCATATCACATATTTCTCATTCCATTTTTTATGAGTCAACATCATGTAAGATAAAAATAGTTCAAGCTGACTCTTTTGTCAATTTCAATAATCATTTATCTTTATATTGCAATTTTTATGCAATAATATTTTAAAATTACTTTTACTTAAAAACCAAACTTAAAACTAAATTTATTTTCCTTTTATCCGTTCATTTCTTTCTTTGATTAGATGTTTATTTATTTGAGATCAACGTACTTTTATCTATC
This sequence comes from Vigna mungo, assembly GCA_036885675.1. Taxonomy (NCBI): domain Eukaryota; kingdom Viridiplantae; phylum Streptophyta; class Magnoliopsida; order Fabales; family Fabaceae; genus Vigna; species Vigna mungo. Next base: position 16,204,273 of record CP144698.1, on the reverse strand, counting down.
AACTAGCTTGTACTTCACAATAAGTTGATTTTTCTGTAGTTTATATATGGTTCAACGAACTGTATCAAGTGTATGTTTGAAAAAAGAAATAGTAAAAAAATTCTAAAAAGGACGCATACTGACTTATTTATGAGCTAATTTTAATTATAAAATAGAAGTTTGGAAAACTTCATAAAAGAATTTGAACAATCGATTTTTTTTTTTTTTGGTCTTACGTAGCGCAGTTGGTGGTGGTGCTGATCTTGTAGGGGATGCTGACGCCACACTTGCCCGGGATTATGGCTGCGTTGTTAGCATTGAACCCACCGATGCTGCCGGCGGCGCTTTTGAGGCAGTTGCACACGGCCTGGCGGTCCGGGGTGGTCTTTGCGGCGGCGTTGAGGGACCTCACTCCGGCGCAGCATGCCGGCGGCACTTTCCCACCCTTGGTGATGAATGGGATGCATGGAGTGAGGGAACCTGTGACCTGGCCGCAGGTGATGGCATGTGCCGTGGGTGCGGTGGCAACCACCAAGCACAGGAGGGCAACGATGCACGCACACTTGATGCTGGCCATGGAAACTAACAATGAAGGAGTAGCGAATTGAAGAAATGGGATTTTGAAGAAGTTGATTGAGTTGGTGAGTAAGAGGGTTGCGGGGTGTGGGCTTTATATAGAAGAAGGGAAGCTGAAGGAACTACTAGTGAAGTGCTCAGTGTTTAACTGTTTTTCTCATCATTCTAAATGAATCATCATTAATCCAAACAATATTAATAATACAATGATACATTAATTTTTTTTAATATAAAATAAAATAAAAGTAAAATAGTCATAAAAATATAAAATTTTATATTTTTTAAGAAATAAAAAATAAAAACTAAAAATAAATAAAGAAAAACTTAAGGCTACCTAAATTAAAATTTGCAAATTTCACGTAAATTTTAGTCTATTGTAATTTTCTAATTCTACTTAATTCAAAATTTGAATTATATCGTATAAAAAAAATGGTTTCTTTTACTAATCTAAGTAAAGATTTTATTTGGAGATTACCGACAGCAACCCTCTCACTTTTTTTCTTTTTCAATTTTTAGACTTTTTTTAATTAGCAACCTTAAAAACATGTTAGAACGAAATTCAAACGGTATGATGCTGTGTTAAATCTAAAGTGGTTTTCCAGTTCTTATTCATTTTACTTAAATTTGGAAACTTTCTTCCAGTCCTTCCGAATTTACCCAAAAATAAATAATTGGTCACCATGATTACTCCAATTATTCTTAATATATGTTCAGACTTTTCTATTATACATTGGAAATTCCATACAAACATAAAAATAATTTGGCTTCATATATAGATGTAAGTAAAATAAATTCAGGTATTTTAGTTTGAGATTTAGTGAGAATCGTCATAAACAATTTTTAAATTATTTCAGTTCCTTATTATTATTTTATTTAGTTGTGAACATCTCTATCGAAAACTACCGATAATAAAAAAATGCGATAATTATTTATCAATAATTACAAAGGTTCAAAATGTCAGGAAATTTGTTCTTTCTCTTTTTCTCTTTCTTTTTCATTTTCATCTTTTTCTTTTTTTTCCTCCACCACTACCAAATTTGTCTTCACCATCTCCTTTTCCTTCTCTTCCTCTATTAAATATAAATATTCCAATCAATAACAAATATTTTAATTTATCAATAAATTTTACCAATAAATTTATTATAAATAAATATTTTTTATTGATATTTAAAATTTGTGCATAAAATTTTTCAATAAAATTATTTTAACAATGAATTATTTTTGTAATCACTTATAAATGAGTCAGCATTAAAAATGACCAAGTGGCAGCAGGTGACGAGTTAAGCTTAATTATCAAAACAATTTTTTTTAAAGGAAACATTTTTATCTTAAGCCTTCCCCATCATCTGAGAAAGTGTTGTCATCTTCAGAGTTTTACCTTTCTTCTTCTCTGCTCTCTCTGATCATATTCTCCATACTAAACCATTTGATCTCTCATTAGGTGGTACCCAAACACTCACCACGTAGTGGGCTTCCATTTTCACCGATTAATTACTCGTTCCACCACCGATAAGTCATTTTCCCTCTTTCCGTTCACTCTAGGGCTGTGAACATGCAACAATTTGGTTGCATGTAACCCATTGCATGTTCCTTCAACTTCTAGTTTCAATCATGTTCTAAAACTGTTTTCTATCACCAAATTAGTGATCTATATGTACTTTTAGAATTTCTTTTCGGTGCAAGGTGATGCTCGATCATCCTATGAGCTTAGCCGTATGAGTAGAGAGGTAAGAAAAGCTTATGTTCTTCTTTATTTCCGTTTTGGGAATTTGGGGGTTGCATTCATTTGAAGATTTTTGCTTGGGAACATGTAACCATGTGTATATGAAGCTTGTTTAGTGTGTTGGTATTGTTTGAACTGAAATTGTGTGTTAGAACTTGTATGTATTGATGTATGACTTGAGGCTGTAGAATTTTGATGAGAAACTGGTACAAGCAGATTGTATGGTGTGAAATTGAATATTGAATGCTGTGAGATCATTTTGGACAGGTTGCTAGACCATAAATTTAAGCTGGTTATGGTGTTTTAGTTTAGTTTAGAGAAAGTGAGGTAGTGTTTTTGAGACTTAGGAGTTAAAGGTCGAATTAGGCTATTGGGGCAGCTTATTCAAGTCCATTGTGACTTGTTAGAAGGGTCAAAATGATTTAAAACAACTTCAAAGTGGTAACCTTGGAAATTGATCTCTAGGTTAAGGAAATTGAAGATTTAGAACATAAATCAATGTATAATCACTAGGTAATAAGATTAGAAAGTGTTGGAAACAATTAAGCAAGTGTATTTCATCATATAGATCAAGTTAGGAGTATTTGAAATTCAGTAAATGACCTAAAACAAAATTGGAGGGTTAGAGTTCTACAAATCTACAAAATCTGGATTCTGCAGATTTTGCAAACTCACTGTGCGAGAGGATTCGCACAACGAATTGTCCAGGCAGGGTACTCTTTGTCTTTGTATGCGCATAGCGCACCTGGGGCGCCTTGCAACTGGACTAGGGTGGAAAAATACCTATTAATTTGAAGGGAGAATATGGGTCGCCTTGCAAGAGTGAAAGGGCTAGAGTAAATGGGTGTTAATTCGCAAAGCCAACTTAGTCGCTTTGTGGATGTTTTAAGAGGGAAGTTCTTTGTTTGGGTGATTTGCATAGCGCATGGAGTGCGATATGCGAAACCTTTCTATTCTCGCCTTGCAACCATGTGCGCTGAGCAAAATCTTTGTCATAATTCACTTGATCCCTTCTTCATTGCCTGGCTGATTCATGATGTATGATATCTATATAAGTTTGTATGACTTTGTATATGCACTTGTATAACATTGAGATAGTATGTTGATGACACAAAGAGAAGATAAACTGATTTAAGTGATAAGATTTAGAATCAAAGTAAGATCTCTAGGTGAGATCATTATAGTGTTTAGAATGAATGTAAGAGGCTTCCATATGGGGGGTTATCTTAACACTCTAATGGTCTTTCATTCTCACTTAGAGAGGATTGACGCATGTGGGGAGAGTAGTGGGGAGTCCTAGTGTAGGCGCTTCTTGGAGGCCTATTGCGTGGTAACGGACTAACACTTGTGTGTGGTAGGGTGAAACCTGTTGGCACTGGCTTTACAAAGCAGTAGAGGCCACCGCAAGTGCACAACCCACCCTATATCGACATTCATTCTAAGTTTGGACGAGTCTAGTTGTGTCATAACATGATAGGGTGTTTCATTTAGTCACTTGTATGTATATGTCTTTTTATTTGACTGTTGTATGATGAATTGCATGCTTTTGGAAACTTACTTACCCTTACTCTTGTGTGTGTTGTATGTGATGTACCTTTTCTCTTTGTGATGATCATCCAATTGGATATGAGTAGAGGGGGACGAGGCTTCCCTGGAGCAGATGTTGGAGGAGACTGATGCTGCTACTCCTAGTACTTAGGATATCTTAGATGTATTATGTATTTTTGAAATACTCTGAAATTTGTAATTAAAGTTTAATTCCAGCCATAGTTTGGATGACTGTATACCTTAATACTATCATTTACTACTCTAATTGTTTTCTCATACTATAATATTTGAATCCTATTATATTATATGTTAGTATAATATTTGAGATGTCACAATAGTAAAATTTCATTTATAATCTAACGCTTTCTCGTAGTTGAGCAGGATAAGTGTAAAGGTTTTATTTTATTTTAATTTTTTCTAAAAGCAGAGTAATGAAAAGTTTCTTGTTTCAATTGCGTATGATGGTATATTTAACTTCTTTCTCACTTGTTTTTTACTTTCTTTTTCTATTTGTCTGTTATATTTCCTCTTTTAAGTTATTTTTTTTTTGTCTATATTGTCCACTTTTATTTCTCTTGTTCCTCCGTTTATATGCACCTAAAGATATGTTTACTTTTCCTTATTTATTTTGAATTTCATATCGAAAAAGAGTTTTATTATATTTGAAATAAAGGAGAAATAAAAGAGAAAAAATAATTATCTATACTTACGTATAAAGATATTCTCTCTTTTTTCATTTTTTTTCTTTCTTTTACTGTTTTATTTAAATTTAATTGATTTTTAATTTAACCTTCTTTTTTAATTTAATTATCTTTTTAAATTAAATAAATAAAAATAATTTTAAAAAAATAAACAATATCTATAATTAAATTATAAAAATTATTTATACTTCATTATTATTTATTATCATAAAAAAAAAGTAAACACATACTTTCATTAGTGAAATAATAATTTCCCTCCTAATTTTTAGTTTATAGAAATTTATTACTAAATTTTTTATGTTTTTTTTTCTCAGTAATAAATAATATATTAATACAAAAAATACTTAAGTTTACACACCTAGATCTATAAAGAAATTAAAGTTCGAAATAACTGATTAGTTAAAAAATGTGTCTAACCTCGTTTTCACACAAACCAAAACTTAAATTATACCAAATTCCCAAGCATTATATATATATATATATATATATATATATATATATATATATATATATATATATATATATATATATATATATATATATATATGGGTTTGTTAACGTGCGTATTCAGTTGATACATTTTAGCAATGTGTACCGTGTTTTAATAGACAAAAGTGCCCTAATATATCATGGATTCTAAGTTTTAAGATTAAGGGTATTTTAATAATTTTTATTTTCAAAACTAAAAAAGAAAAAAGAAACCCCAAAACCCTTGGTCACCTCCCTTATTCCTTTCAACCTTTTCTCTTTGATCTCTCTCACTCCAACATTTTCTCTTGTAGTCCCAACTGAAAAAAAAAATCAGAAACACTCGCGTTGTTAAACAATTTCTTACAAAAAAAATGATTTTATAATGAATTTTCATTTCATAATTTTTGTCTTATCTAATTTTATCTAATTTTTACAAGCATAATGACATCCGAAGGAATGGATAATTGGCCTGAAAAAAATCAGAAATACTCGTTTTTAAACAATTTCTTAAAAAAAATAATTTTATAATGAGTTTTCATTTTATAATTTTTGTCTTATCTAATTTTCACAAGCATAATGACATTTGAAGATGATGAAATTGAAGAGATCTTGAATGAACCTCTGAAGGCGAATATGCCAATGACTTAACTCTTTACAAAAGAAAATTGTTTAACAATGAATGTTCTTTTAGTTGAGACTAGCATAGGGATGAGAGAAAATGTTGGAGTGAGAGAGATGAAAGAGAAAGGTTGAGAGGAATGAGGAAGGGTTTGGGAGTTTCTTTTTTTTAGTTTTGAGAATGAAAATTATTAAAATACCCTTAAACTTAAAACTTAAAATCTATGATATATTAAGGTATTTTTGTCTATTAAAACCCGATACACATTATTAAAATGAACCAACTAAAAAACAGACATACGCAAGTTAGCAAACCCCATATATATATATATATATATATATATATATATATATATATATATATATATATATATATATATATATATATATATATATATGAGACGATAAGTTTATAAGTTCTTTTTCTCCAAATTAGATAATTCCACTACTTTTAACTCAGGCAATATTAAATTTTATTTTATTTTTACTAATCTCTTTCTTAATTCTCGTATTTCTTTCCTCTATCTCTTTCTATTATAGTTCTCTCCGCAGGAACAATTTGCCATAGTCGTTTTTCATACTTTTTCAATCATTAATTTTAAAAAGTGTATTTTTTCTCTATTTTAAATTTATTTTTTTTAGAATTACAATGTACTGTTTCTTATTAGGAGTACGGTTAAAAGAAATTAAATTAAAAACTTAAACAAATATTTAAAAAATGAAAAATATTAGAGTAATACTTTAAAAATATGTAAATTTTTATATGATAATAATAATTGTTTTTTTTCAGTTAAAGTGATGAAACATTGTCTTGTCACTTTATTGCTAGTTGTTTGTTGGAGGTTGAATTCCATTGAATGCAACAAACATGTTTCATCGTTTTGTCAATCTGGTACAAGATCAAACATTTGATGCCAACACGTATTTCTTAAGTATCACTATCAACACCGCTACAATGTGCCACATCCTCTGTTATTGAATTTGGTTGAGAAAATAAGACATGAACAAAACCAGAACTTGATGAATTTCTTTTAGCGAAACTAATTATTCACGAAATTGTATAATTGGTTCGGCAGCGTCGGTTGTAATGTCAAGTTCCAGTAATTAACTTTTATCCTTTTCTGATTTTTCTTCTTAAATTCTTCTATCTTCACATCTCCTTTTACATCTTTAAGCTTATGTTAAAATGGGAAAGATAACTTTATTTCTAGAATTGTCTGTTTCTTTTTCTAAAATTTTATGGTTTCAAACAAGAAATTAAAAGATAAGGTTTCAATTTGTGGTTTAGATTTTGTTCAAGGAGAAAGATGAAAATATTTACTCTTAGTTTTATTATATAAAAAAAAATTGTAAATTGATTGATGTTATTATTTTCTAATATAAGATTTTTTTTCTTTTCTTCAGATTTTAACTATTACACTAAAATTATATATATATATATATATATGTATGTATATTCTTCGCACATATAATATAACCATAAATCACCATCTTTCTAAAATGAGATGAACGGAAAAAGATGAAAAATATAATTTTAGTATAGAATATCTTGTCTATTTCTAATTTATCCCATTTCTTCTTCTTTTTTTTCTTCTATCTTTCCATCTAATTTATTCTATATTTTCTTTTTATCTATTTTCATGTTTGTAATATATTTTTATTGAACATATTTTTCTCCTATCTAACAAACGTAATTTTTCTAATATGTTTTTATGGTTCCCGTTGTAGTAAGATGTGAGAACAACAAAAGGAGCTATGAGTAATTCATTCATTATGCTATCTTCTCAACTAATTTAGGTTTTTTATGTAATGGAATTATATAATGCAGAAATCTCTTTCAGGTGATTAAATGTCACCCACTCACCTATATTGTCCTTAAATTATGTCGTTATCAATGGCTTTAGATATCTAAAAGTGGAAAAAGATTGGTATTAGTCTATTTATAAGGTGATAATGTGGAAGTTTGGATTCTATAAGATTGGTAAGCCTTTATTATTTGTGATGATGTGGCTGTACCTGAATTCAATGATATATTGATATAGTGAATATGTTTAAATTTGTAAGACTTTATTATATATTAATTACTTTTTATAATCTTAGATGCAGTCTTTGTATTATTTTAAAGTTGTTATTGTGTAAGTGAAAAAAAACAAATATATTCTTCACTCTTTTTAACAGATAATAGAAACACTATTATAAAAATAAAAGTAGAAAGTAACTTAACAAAAGTAATGCCATGTTATTTCTTTCTATTTCAATTCTTAAAAGATATTATAAATCATCACCTGGATCTTCAATTTGAACAATCTATTTTGTAAGAACTGGACACCTTTGTAATTTTGGTTTTATTTGGATCTGATACAATTATATCATTTACATATATACAAGTAAAATGAAGAGATTAGTTCGAGTACGATAACTGAAAAGAGAATAAATGTTCAAATATTAGCTAAAACCATAAGATTTTAATGATTGTGAAAAAAAATTCAAAATAATTTATGCTGCAAAAGTCGTATATAGATTTATATAATATTCACACCATATTTGATTTAGTTGTAGAATATTCCAATGGTGGATTCATATAAATTTCTTTGTCAATGTTCCATTTAAGACATTTTTGTGTCACACTACATATATACCATTTTTCATCATCACTGTTAGAAGAATCTTCTCCATGGTAAATTTAGTTACAAGTGAGAAAGTGCTTTTGAAATCAATGCTAAGTTGTTATATGTAACTATTAGCCATTAATTTGGCCTTCAACCTGTCCACATTTCCATCCTTGTAGTTTATCAAGTAAACCTATTTTGAACCAATTTTGATATACTTGGGAGAATGCATGTGATAACGGTTTAAAAATCGTTATTTTTAGGCTTAAAATTGATATTAAAACACACTCTTTATGATTTAGAATTAACTTGAAATCATGCAAATTGTTTAAGTTAGAGTTTAAGAGAGTCACATTGGGTTTTATGCTTGGTTTTCCCTTGTTTTAATAGGAATTATCAGGGTTTGATGAAGAAAGTGAAGGAAGAGAAGTGCTGGATGCAAAAGAAGGTGGAAGAATGGAGCAGAGTTGAACCGCAGATACCGCTGGGCGGTGAAACCACCGCCTGGCAGTGTGACCTTCAATGCATACACTGCCAGACGCTTAAGGAGCACCGCCAAGGGGTGAGATGAGAATTGCACCTACCGTCAAGCGGTGCAGACCCACCGCTAGGCGGTGGACTCGTCAGGGGAATGTAAAGAGACCGCTTAAGCTGCAGCGCTGAGGGGTGGAGTAGGTGTCGTGCCTACCATCGGGCGGCCACCGCCGGGCAGTGTACTTATGGGCCTGGGCCAAAATTCTGTTATTTCTCTGAATTATAAATAGATCCCAGACGAACCAGAGGGATCATCTTTTGGCAGAAAGACGCCAGAACACTCTCTACACACCTTGGAGGCGGATTTTGGATGCAAAAGCTCCAATCTATCAAGTATAGGGTTAATTCTTTCATATTTTCCATTTAATTCATCTAGTTTCACCATGATAATGGTGAACTAAACCCTTTGTTGTTAGGGAACAATGTAATCCTATTTGAAACTTTCTTGTATTGATATTCTTATTTTATTCATATACTTTAGTTACCAATAGTTTGAGTTTTTCCTCTAGACTCTATGCTTGCATTGTTTAACTCATTCAATGTCATGATCATTGATTTTGTCGATATGGACACATACGGGGAAATCTAGACTTGAGGGAATTCTCTTGATACTAATATTAGCTAAACATAGGGATATGATGATCAATTGCTTTAAGCTTCTATACACTGAAATGCATGACTAATTGCTAGGGAGACTAGACATAGTAAACTAGTAATTGGGAGTAGGCTCTCTTCGCTGAGACATCAGGTTTAGGGTAATTTAGAATAGTAGATATAGGAGAGTGGATTAGGGTGAAACCGTAAACCCCAACAACACCATTTATCCATATTGTTTATCTATCAACTGATCAAGCTTTTGCATACATGTTTATTTTCGCCTTTGAATTATAAAATCAAGTTATTATTTATTCAAGTCTTATGAAATTAATTCACATGTACGTTTAGGCCTAAGAGTCCCTTGGGAAACGATATTCGGACTTATCGTCTCTTTATTACTTGATATGATCTGGTACACTTGTCAGGGTGTTAACATGTTAAGTTATCCTCTAGAGCTTTGATTCCATCTCCCATGACAAGTCTTCATAAAGTCTCCATTTGAGGAATTTGATTACTTAGTGATAAAAAGTTGGCTCATATATTGAAGTAAATTGACATATGAATTACTTATAGGATTCTGTTTGTGATAAGATGAATAAGGTAAGTAATATTGACTTGCAATTATAATATTTAACAAGAGGTTAACTTACATTTCTTTGCAATTCTTTTAAAGAAATAGGAAGGTTGTCAAGATCGACAGTGGTCTTCAAAATCCAATAATTAGTGTTTGATTTAAGTTTAAGGATGAAGGAATGATAACTTCTACATGAAGTGAAGGAAGGTTAATGGTTGATGTAACAACTCATTTTTGAGACGTCACGGTTTTACAAAAACTGATAAATTTGAAAACTTTATCATAGCACGAAAATATATTTTTCAAAAACCTTAACCTTTCAACATGTATAATTTATTAAAAATATAATAGTTTCAAAAGACTTATCTAATTACATTATTCCAAAAGTAATTAAAATGATTAAGGAAATAAAACACTAAAATTACTTTGTTTCAAAAGTCTATACCAATAGAACTTTTTAAAGAAACCCAAATCTTTCTCTGTCATCTCACGAATCTGTCATATCTCTGGAACGTCTGCAATATCATCTACTCACGTATAAAACATTATACAATCATCACCGATAATCTCATTTACAAATACACAAACACAAACATGTATGGGGTAAGCTATTGATAAAACAATCATAACAACAAGAAACATACATACTAATTATATCAACCACAATCAAACAAACAACAAGATACATACCTTCTGATTATATCAACCATAATCAAACACACAACAAGATACATACCTTCTGATTATACCAACCATAACCGAACACACAACAAGATACATAGCTTCTGATTATATCAACCATCAACAGTGCAGTAAAGGAAAATGACAACGGTTATTTTCGCCAATCCGTAGAGATTTCGCAACCGAGGTATATACAGACGAGGCAAAAAGTGGTAGGCTTTTTGCCTTAGTTCTTAACCGAGGCAAAAAGGTGTATGCTTTTGCGTCAGTTCAAATGCAACCAAGGAAGTAAAGGGTGTTCCTTTTTATTTATATTTTTGCCAGACTTTTGACCTTAGTTGCTGGTGATCTGAGGCAATAAATGGGGTATTTTCCCTCAGTTAGGATTGAACCAAGGTAGTAGAGGGTTTTTTTTTTCATCAACCATTTTACCTCGGTTATGGCTAGAACCGATGCCATAGGGGGGATATTGCCTCGGTTATGGTCAATACCAATGTCTAGGTGTCTTTTTTTTTAAAAAAACCCAGGTTTGTTTCTACAACAATTCCAGCTACAGAAACAGACCTGCCTATTTTAAAATTGTTCAGAACAGTCCGAAAGCATATTTTCAATGACAATTATAGTAAATCATAAATCAATTCAATGTACGTATAATTGTAATCATAAATCAACTTAGAAGTGTAAATCAAACTAATGTACAAAGTTAACCTAATCATAAATATGCTAATGTAGAACTTACTATATACTAATATTTACATACTATTATAAAGTTGAATTATATATTTTGCAAGTGCTTTCCTTATGGATTTAAGGGACTTCTTTGGAATTGAAGTAGTAGAATTGAATCTTTGCATAAGACATTGATAACGGTCTAAAAACTGATATTTTCATGCATAAATTTGATATCAAAACGCACCATTTATGACTTAGAATGAGCTTCAAAGCAAGCAAAACACTTAGTTGAGTCATAGGAGAGTCAAAAGTTGGTTTTAAAGATATTATGCTTGTTTTTACATTGTTTTGCAGGGTTTTAAGGTGAATTGAAGATGGAAGTGAAGTAAGGAGGACTTAGACCCATGAAAGAAGGAGAAAAATGGTGAAAAGAAGGGTCAAGTATGCCACTGAGTGCCAGAATGGTCCGCTGAGTGCTCAGAGCGATTAGAGGGAAACCGCTCAGCGGCAAAACTGACCGCTGAGCGCTCAGATCGATTAGAGGGAAACCACTAAGCGGCAAAACTGACCGCTGAGCGGTCAAAGTGGCAGAGGGGAAACCGCTCAGCGGTGCACTTTGGCGCCAGAGTGGTTGTCAGTTTTTATACTGCAGATTCTATAATCTTTCTGTTATCTTTTTGGCTTATATATAGCCCCAGTGCGACTTGAAAACATATTCTTTGGCAGAGGGAGACGTCCAGACCTACCTTACACTCCTTGGAGAAGATTTCTTGGATGCTTAGGCTCCTTTTTATCCAATATTTTTGTACTTTAAATTTTTAAATCTTGGTACAGGAAGGTACACCTACTGAAAGGTGTTGGAAAGATATGCACTTACTAACAAGTGCTAGAAAGGTTTGGGTCAAGCTCGTGACGTTAAACAAGCACTACCTAGGGGGCAACCCAGTTGATTGATTTGTTTCCTTTGCATGTTCAAATTTTGTTCTAGTTGCATTTAGGGCTTAATTATTGCATAAGTGATTGGGAATTGCATGAAACTTGAATTTTGAAAGTTGAAATTGAGGGTTACAGGGTCACGGACATTTGAAACAAAGCAAAAAGGGGGAAGAAACCAAATCGCCTACCGTAGGGAGGTGAACTCACCAATGGGCGATGGTGATGCTGACGGGTCAAAGTGTTTTTAAAGTTGGTATTTGTTTTCTTTGCCCATTGCATGAATTTTATACCCCTTAGGGTTCGCCCAAACGTCTACTTTAAGATCCCCAACATCTCTTTCACTTTCAAACACTCTTCCAAAGTTTTCCCATCACTTCTCCTATCATCCTCTCTCTTGAAAACCCAATTTTTATTAATTTTTCCATTCAAGTTTGGGGTTTTGTGAGAGCACAATTATTTGGGGTTGATTCCTTCACATTCATTGGAAGAAATTTTGTATTGTATTAACGCTTAAATGAGATTTCTTGTGGTTTTGTGAATTGTACTTGATGCAGGGATGACCTCCTCATCAGGAAAGAGGATCAAGACTGTGGGGAACAAGAGGAAGGAATCAAAGTTGGAGCAGCTGAAGCTTCATCTATGGAGGAAGATGTTGAGGATTACGATTTTGAAAAAGGAGATGATTAATGATATCTACACTGGAACAGGATTTTTTTTCTTTTGTTTTTATATTTATTTGTTGCTGCTTTGTAGTATAGGAACATTTTATTTTTGTGTCTGTGCTTGGCTTGTACACTGGTTTTGATGGTAGTTTGATTTTATAATGCATGATGAGTTATTCAATGATGATTGAATGTGGTTGATGACTGAGAATGTGTGTGTGTTGATATCCAGATGAATGGTTCACTAATTATATGAACAGATGTATTATGGTTCATGATTGTGATTGTGATGCTAAGAAGGATTCATGAATGATGTGTGAGAAAGCATGTGTGTAAGGTATTGAGCTCCAGAATTTTTATTGATATATGTATTAGTCATAGGGAATCATGAATAATATTGCCTTAGTCTTGATAATTGATTGAATTACATGCTTATGTTGAATGATCAAGGCCATGCTTGGAAGCCCTTATTTAGCCAAATTTTCACCCAAAAAGTTTAAAATTTTATACCCTTTTTGAACCTTGGCCTTAAACAGGATGAAAACCCTTGATTTGAAATTGTTTACTTTGAGTTGGGTTGAGAATAATTGTATGTAATAAAAAGGTTCAAGTTTGGGGTTGTATGGGGAAAATTGAAAGACAAAAGAAAAACATTGAGCTCAAGTGTTGAAAAGAAAAATGCATGAGTAAAGAAAAAGCATGAAAGATGAGCTCAATGAAAATCAATGAAAAGGGAAGAAGTTGGGAATGAGTGAAATTGGTGACAAAGAGAGAGTTTAAACTTGAACCTTTTCAATGATGAAATAGTTCTCTTAACTCAAGGATTTTGTGATCTAGAAAAACCAATTTTTCTCGATAGCCCAATCTCATTACAAGCCTTGGAAAAGTCCTTGTGATGGCATTTGCATGTAAGGATTTTGATTGTTTTAGATGAATGGCAATATTGTTTTATGTGACATGTGAATAGTAGAGAGTGGAGTGATTCCTTAGACACTTGAGTGATTGAGTGAAACACTTGCTTGGTGAGAATTGTTGAAATCCATGTTTACATCTATGCTTAGTGGATTGATCATTCATGAATAAAACATCTATTGGGAAATATTTAAGTATGTGAACTAGATTGGATTGAAAGCATGCATACATTTTGGTAGGACTCCACTGAAAATATGAATTGAAAAATAACTTGTCAAGAAAAGGATTTTGAAAAGTGTAAAACTACTTGATGAAAAAGTGGAAGGCCAAGTTTTGTTTTGTTTGCTTGAGGACAAACCAAGTTTTAAGTTTGGGGTTGTGATAACAGTCTAAAAACCGTTATTTTCATGCATAAATTTGATATCAAAACGCATCCTTTATGGCTTAGAATGAGCTTCAAATCAAGGAAAACACTTAGTTGAGTAATAGGAGAGTCAAAAGTTAGTTTTAGAAATATTATGCTTGTTTTTACATTGTTTTGCAGGGTTTTAAGGTGAATTGAAGATGGAAGTGAAGTAAGGAGGACTTAGACCCATGAAAGAAGGAGAAAAATGGTGAAAAGGAGGGTCAAGTATGCCACTGAGCGCCAAAATGGTCCGCTGAGCGCTCAGAGCGATTAGAGGAAAACCGCTCAACGACAAAACTGACCGCTGAGGGCTCAGAGTGATTAGAGGGAAACCTCTCAGCGGCAGAACTGACTGCTGAGCGGTCAAAGCGGCAGAGGGGAAACCGCTCAGTGGTGCACTTTGGCGCCTGGGCAGTTGTCAGTTTTTATACTGCAGATTCTGTAATCTTTCAGTTATCTTTTTGGCTTATATATACCCCAGTGCGACTTGAAAACATATTCTTTGGCAAAGGGAGACGTCCAGACCTACCTTACACTCTTGGATGCTTAGGCTCCTCTTTATCCAATCTACACTAGTAGAAAAATTGTTTTTTATGACGAATAAAAATGACCTATTATGATGGATAACCTGATATCATAGTTCTGGGCATCATAATATGTATGCACATTTTATGATAGACAGAAAAATCCATCATAATAAGTCTAGTGTAGTATAACGGACTTTCTGTCACCTATCATAATAAGTCCGGTTTATTATGATAGATTTTCACCTATCATAAAAACTTGTTTTTGTAAAAAAAAAAGTTCATTATTACATTTAATATATCCATCCAATTTACAATTAATTTCCTGTATTATAATCTCGTCAATTTACAATCAATTTATAACAATGTTTGTCTTCTTAGAAATGTCCTAAAAATACGTCTACTAATATATGCATCCAAATACACCTAATATCAAATAGTTATTTTAAATATTTTAACTCAGTTAATTGATATAACACTGCATTGCCCTCTGAGAGACCAAATCACTCACTCAAAGATTTAAACCACAAGGTCAAGGTCAAAGTGAGTGATGGTTGATTAATACAATAAATATAGATTTAGTATATCTTCAGAATGTTCCATTACCAATGATCCATAACCAGTCAAGAACAGCCCCAGCGCATATGCCACTTAAAAGACATAAGACTAGCAAATTACCCAAAGCATTCTGCTCTGGACCCTATAATGCAACACCACAAACTCCAAAGTTACACTTGTCTGTGCTATAAAAGTAAATAAATACATGTTTTTATCCATCTTTTAAAAAAAAAAAAAAATTAAACGAGGAATTAATTCTTCAATTCAAAAAATGAATATATAAAATGAGTGTTTTATCTTTAAGAAAGTAAAAATTAATTAATTTTAAAATAAAAACTTACATTTAAAAGAGTTAAAAAACTTATTTATCAATTTAAAAATAAAACTAACAATACTAAGTTTACAGAAAATAAAAAAAAAAAAGAGTCGAAAACACATTTTTCCAGAAAAAAAAATGCATGAAATTCGATATATTTACCTTTGATCCATACTTTATATATATATATATATATATATATATATATATATATATATATATATATATATATATATATATAAATGTTACTGATAAATGAAAAAAAGACCCTGAACATTTTTATTAACTAAACAATTGAATATTTTAAATAATTGAGAAGATACTAAAATTTCTTGGTGAGTAAATAATTAAGATGATATAACAAGAGCTAATAGATGTATTTCTTGGTGAACTTGCCTTGTAACCTCTTGGTGCAACAGTAAGAACACACACAGTGAGATAGCCATTGGTAAGTCCCAGAAAGGAGGTGAGTAAAATCATCCATCCTTGGTCAAAACTCAAATAAAGTTATTCTATGAAAAACAAAATCAGAGTCTAAGTATTTACACACAAGTGCTGAAATAAAGTTATTTTAACTTTTTTCAATCAGTTTCATCGATCATCAAAGGAAAAAACAGAGAAAAAAAGAATCAGTCTAATTATAATTAGACACGTCTAACTGATCCTAACTATGAGATATAAGATCACCTAATAATTTCTAGAAATGTCATATCTGCATTCTAATTACAAAAAGTGGGTCTCATCTATTTAATGGGATTGGAGACGAGTTGTGCTCCATCAAGTCATGTCAAAGGCAATTGGATTAAATAAGACTAAGCATATATAAAAAATAAATCAACTGCATAATCAAGATTCTCATGAAATAATTGTTTGTTGCTCAACCGCTCTTGTTGCTTATCATCATATACACCCTGCACAAGTTCCAAATCATTTTAGGAGATGATAAAAATGATTTCCACGTGATAAAGTATTGTTATTGTTTTATCATAATTATATTACTTCATCTTTAGTCTTTGTACTAATTCCACCAGCAGCAAGGTCAGCTGCAACAGTTTTTGATCCCTCTAATGCTGCTTTTGAACGGTAATATTTCACTGTGGGCAATTTGGTGAAGTAGATTGCATACAGGAAGATACAAACTAACCCAATGAATGAGGAAACTGCCAAGAATAGTACTGCAAGAATAAGAAACCATCACCTTTATTTTAAAGATACGGCACTAAGAATCATCACCATGCTGTTTGAAAATTTACAGGAGCTTTATACATGACAAAATAATACTATATCAAAAATCAACCGATCTAGACAATATAAGATACATTGTAAAATAAGAATAACAGCATACTTGCTCCCTTGCGAAGTCCATGACTAGATTTCTCGAAAGCTGCCTTGGTCAGCATTCACAGAATATAAATTATATGAGTGAGATTGGCATGAGTAATGCAAAACAAACAGCTAAATAAACTATATAGAGAACAACATCCACATCTCACTATTTACACTAACTTTACTTTCAAAATATATGAAACAGAGGAAACAAAACGCTGTCAATATCTCTAACAATAAGGGTAGTCAATTAAGCTAAGGATTATTACAATTACAAATCATCAAAATAAAAACAATTTATCAGATCAAGATTCGTTCAACATATGGTATGAGCTTCGCTCCTCAGTTGGAAATTAGAAATCACCGATTTTAACTCCGAAGCACACAACAACACTCAAACAAACACGAATAAAGAAATGAACAACAGAACATAGTTTCAACTACACAAAACCCTAAAAGAAGTCTGAGTAAGAATACCTTGAAGACAGTCACAGTTTTCAGACTCCTTCCTAACAACATCAAGAACGGAGTCAATTAACTCAGCCCCCTCGGTATAGTGATCCTTGGCTCAGTTGTTTTCGGCGCCGGACTGTCTGAAGACGAAGTTATCCGGGCGAAAATCTGGCCGTAGGGTCCAGATCTGACGCTGTCCATGGTCCCTGGCTCCAGATCCATGAGCACCGCCCTAGGGACAAATCTCCCGCAACTTGCCTCATTGTAGTACACCTTCACTCGCTCCAGTTGCAACTCATTGTTCCCCTGGTACCTTCCCGTCGAATCAATCCCGTGCTTCGTGCACACCACCTCCTAGAACTTCGCTCCGATCTGGTTCCCGCATTGTCCACCCTGGATATGAAGAATCTCATGCATCTTCGCTGAAAACACGAGTTCAAGAAAACACCAACGAGGTTATACAGAGAAGTGAAGCGCATAAAGTAGTGAACGTGAACCCTCTGTGATGGAGAAGGAGACGAAGAAATGAGACAAAAAAACTGCTCTACGCGACGAGAGATTGAGATTGGAAAAAACGAAACGGTGAAGACAAAGAAAAACTCTGCGGGTCGAGTTAGAAGAAAAGTTGTGGGAGTTACAAGAAGAAATGAAATGTGCGCTACACTGCTAGGAAAGGGGTTTTGGACTTATTATGACAGATCTTTCGTTATCTATCATAATATGTTTTACTCATAATTATTTTACAGGTTTCTTAAAATACATTATAATATATCTTAATTTTATTATAAAATTATCATCGGTCAATATATTATGATAGGTCAATATATTATTCAATCTAGGGTTTGCTTTTCCATTCTTTTCATTATATTCATCTAGTTTCACCATGACAATGGTGAACTAAACCCTTTGTTGTTGGGGAACAATGTAATCTTTTGAAACTCTCATTTATTTAAATTCTTATTTATTCCATATGCTTGTCATATACTTGTCTATCAATTGTTGGGTTCTCATCTATGCTTAATGCTTTTATTGTTTAACTCATTCAGTAAAAGTTGTTTGTCTTTATTGATACGGGAACGTACGGTAATGTTATGAACTTGTGGGAAATTCCTTGATTATGCTAATACCGCCTAGGGATAAGGGTAGGACGATCAATTGTATTTTGTTTCCGTTTACTATGCATTATTAGTTACTAGGGGAGGTTAGGGATAGCAAGCCGGTAATTAATAATAGGCTCTTTTCGCCAAGGAATTGGGTTAAAGGTAGACCAAGAAAGTTTGCATGCAATTCGATAAACAAGTGAATTAAATAAGAAAAGTAGATAGATGAGAGTGGATAAGATGAAATTGTAAACCCCAACAACTCCATTCATTCATAGTTTTTCCTTGCCAATTGAATCACTTGCATTGGCATGTTTAGTTTTTGTTCTTTGCATTCCAAACTTAACTTTAATTCTTTTCTCAAGTGTTAAACGATTAGTTTACATGAATGATTAGGACTTTGAGTCCTTTGGGAGAACGATATTGGGTTTACCAATTATATTACTTGATACGATCTGGTACACTTGCCAAGCTCTTAACAGACACAATGATTTCAATCAGTGTGTGTGAATTCTAAATTATGGAGAAAATAAAATTCAATAAAACCAATATTACCATTTCCCATCCACTTGTAGCATGGGCACGAATAGTGTTCATCATCCAATACATGATGTATAACCACACTCATATGACCCACTTTGTTTGTTACACTACAATATATGATCATAATTATAAAATGTTAAGGAACATCACTGGAATGGTACATAATGTAACAAAGTATGGACTAAAATCCAAATCTTAAGGGCCAACCATGCAAGCTTTTTAGCTTTAGCCGTTGATCTCCTAGACAACATCATATGTGTTGCAAAGGAACTATTAACAAAATGGCATTAGAATACATTTATATAAGAAAGAAAGTCCAAATATTAAGGCTCTTACCAATCTACTACTTGTTTGAGAGGGTTGGGAGGAGACTTGTGCAAAAAAAAACTAGAAGTGTTCTCCGTTATGGAAACCGCAAGTAGTTGCCAATGGTGCCTGAAATTGGTAATAACTTAATTATTATATACTAAAATCACAAATGAAACTTTAAAATTAAAAAACTTCACTTACCCAACTATATAAGGGATAAAATATAGCTCTTTCCCCATTACAAAATAACTGGTGTTGTATGCTTGGATGTCATCAAATTTATTTCCTTCGTGAGTCATTTGGGGTCAATGAACTCATATACATCATTGAGCCCCATCTTGTTAGTTACACCAAACATATACCTGAAATCAAGAAATGATATGATATAAGTAATTTGATAAATCAATTGTATATAAATAAGTGCTCATAGACTTAATTCTTCCACAACTAAACGAGGGTAATATTAAGCTCTTCTCTCCCCGACGCAAGCTCCTGAGCATCTTGCTTGTGCAAGTACAATGAGATTTTTGAGTCTCTTCTAAATATAGTAGAATCCCATGGAACAATCAGCAGCGTATATGCAATGATGTTAGAAAGCTCACGTAATGCACCAAGAGGGCTTAAATAAGAAGTAAAGTTCAAAATTGAGAACTATATAGTAGGAGTCTATACCGAGGGGTCAGAAATATAACCAAATAAATATTTAGGCCAAGCGACGAAAGACTGAAATGCTTGTGCCACAGTAACAATCTTACCTGTTGGCACAAGAACAAACACATCTGGTACGACAATCTCATTGACCGTAACCTTCACCTCATCTTCTCTTAGCTTCGTCCCATGAACTAGAGTGACTGCCTCAAAGATTATGCCACGAGCCACTAGCATGGTCCCGGTAGGATGTTCAACATATAGTTAACAAGGACGAGTCTTGTCCATGTCGTCCCCTGTGATGCTTGGAGCTTAACAACTTCCTTTGCCACTTCTACTTGTCAAATTAAATGTTAGCTTATACAAAATGTAAATTAATAAACAAAAATGACTATTAAGTTTACTTGTGGAAGGCACAATATGTTGCGTTACAGGAGATGGCTGCAAACACATGCCATAAAATCTCTTCTAAAGTCATAAAATCTATCCTTGGGTAATGCCTTAGTGAAAATATCAGTTAATTGATGCATTGTGTCAATGTCCTCCATGGTACAATCACCTTTTTTGGAAATGATCTCTTAAGAAGCGATGTTTAATTTCAATGTGTTTGGATCTAAAATGCATTATGGGGTTCTTAATAAAGTTTGTAGAACTTGTGTTGTCACATTTTAAAGGAATGTCATCAAGGAAGATATCAAAATCTTTCGATTGTTGTTTCAACCAAAGTATTTGGGCACAACAATTTCCAGCAGCTATGTATTTTGCTTCAGTGGTAGACAAGGCTACACACGCTTGTTTCTTTGAGTGCCAAAAGACTAAGGAACAACTTAGGAAGTGGAAGGTTCCACTAGTGCTTTTCCTATCAATTTTGCATCCCTCATAATCAGCATCTAAATAGCCTATTAGACTAGGTGTTACATCAGAAGGTTACCATAATCCAAAAGAAGTAGTGCCTTTAAGATATTTTAGAATTCTCTTAACAACTATGAGGTGAGATTCTTTAGGATTGGCTTGATATCTAGCACATACACTTTGCATTATATCAAGTCTACTAGTTGTAAGATAGAGTAAAGATCCTATCATACCTCTAAACATAGTTTGGTTTACTTCTACCCCAGATTCATCTTTGTCTAAATAACATGAAGTTGCCATAGGAGTGTTGGCTTCTTTAGAAGTATCCATTCAAAATTTCCTAAGAACTTCTTTACAGTATTTGGTTTGGAAAATAAAAGTTCCCCCATTCATTTGTTTTATCTGTAAGCCTAAGAAATATGTTAACTCTCCCATCATAGATGATACATCCAGGGAGATGTGTTGGAGATGTGCCGTGAGATTGGAGGTGAATTGAAGCTTGGAAGGCAGCTGGAACCAATGGAACAGTAACCGGCAACAGCTGTAGATCTGGATGCTCTTCTGGAACAGATTTGGCTGGAGATTTTTGGAGTGAAGGCAGCGGATTAGAAGTGTTTGTGGTGAGTGGAAATGGAGGTTAGCTTGGAGAGATGATTCACAACTCAGAAGGCTTCCCTAGAGTGGAAGAAAGTTGCAATGGAGATCAAGCTAGGAAGAGGACTCTTGGAGAAGAATTGTGCTAACATTTCAACAGAATTTCCTTTCTATAAATCCAAAAGTAAATGATACAAGCTATGCCAAGGAGGTTTTATAGCTCAACCTCTCGGCCATGCATGGAAAATGTTTAGATCCACATTTTACGGATCTTAAGCCAGCTCATCAACATGTGCTAAATGTGTGTGGCTTCTAGAAAGCCTTATGAAACCCATGGAAAAGATGTTATGCGCATATGGGAAAGAAATCACTAATGTCGCCCCTCTTATGATAGGCACACCCCTCTTTACTTAGCCAAAAGTCCACTTTACCCTTGACCATGTTTTGGCAAATTTATAGCATCTCCTTGATCTCCAATTTCCCATCCAAAGATAGCAAAGAGTACTTGACCTTTTGGAGAATATTCTTCTTGAAGTTTTTTGGTCATTCCTCTTGTGATAGGTCCTATGGTGCTAGACCCTCTTGTATCAATAGACATTTCAAATTCTCTTTGCATTATGTTCGTAAATCCTTCACATAGGGAATTATCTGTTGACCCAAATATTATATCATCTACATAAACTTGTACAAGTAAAATATGACTTCCTACTTTCTTAATGAACAAGGTTGAATCAACCTTTCCTTTAGAGAAGTCATTTTCAATCAAAAAAGTACTAAGTCTTTCATACCAAGACCTAGGTGCCTGTTTAAGGCCATAAAAAGCTTTCTTTAATTTAAAAACATGATTAGGAAACTTAAAATCCTCAAAACCAGGAGGTTGATCAACGTACACTTCCTCCTTAATAAAACCATTCAAAAATGCACTTTTCTCATCCATTTGATATAATTTAAATTTCATCAAGGAGGCATAAGCAAGTCATAATCTAATTGCTTCTGACTTGGCTACCGGTGCATAGGTTTCACCATAGTCTATACCTTCTTCTTGACAGTGGCTTTTAGAAACTAATCTTGCTTTATTCTTTGTGATAATTCCTTCTTCATCTAACTTGTTTCTAAATACCCATTTGGTACCAATCACTTGGTAATGTTCTTCTCTAGGAATGAGTTCCCATACTTCATTCCTTTCAAAAAATTTCAGCTCTTTTTGCATTGCTACACCATTTTTCATCTTGAAGAGCTTCACCTATGTTCTTGGGTTCTATTTGAGACACAAAAGCAATAGTTAAGCGAAAATTATTCAAATTGTGTCTAGTGGTTACCCCTTTTGAGATATCTCCAATGATGTGTTCCATAAAGAGGTCTCGTGGTTGTTGATAGCTTCTATGTTCAACTTCTTGATGCACATTTGGAGCTTGAGAAAGAGTATTCTAATTTAGGTACATTTCTACAAGAGCTTCTCTTAAGTAATCTTCATCACCTGCAATGGGCTTATTTGACTCAAGAGGGTTCTCCTCAAGGTCCACTATTTCATCAAAAACAACATGCATGGATTCTTCAATGAACAAGGTTCTTCTATTAAATACCCTATATGCTTTGCTAGTTAGTGAGTAGCCTAAGAAAATTGCTTCATCAGATTTTGCGTCAAATTTTCCCAAGTTATCTTTACCATTGTTCAAAACAAAGCATTTACAACCAAATATTTTTAAATGAGATACATTTGGCTTTCTACCTTTAAACAGTTCATAGGGAGTTAACTTTAGTATTGGTCTAATGAGCATCCTATTTAAAACATAGCAAGCAGTACTAACTGTATCGGCCCAAAAATATTTTGGAACATTAGACTCATTTAGTAATGTTCTAGCTAACTCTTCCAAAGATATATTTTTTTTCATTTCAACAACCCTATTTTGTTGGGGAGTTCGAGGAACAGAAAAGTTATGAGTTATACTATGTTCATCACAAATCTTTTCAAAAGACTCTGATGGGTGTCGCACCCCATGCAAATTTAATGAGCATAAAGAATGCAGTATAGTACTAGGAAGTGACTCCTAGGTCGTCTCTCAAGGACCAAATGTGGTTCGAGAATTAGGTCAAACACGTAGTGGGGGGGTTGTTGAAAAGTTTTATGAATGTAGATGAATTAAATGAAAACACGGATGCAAACAACAATGTAAACACAGATGTAACCAGAAATGGAAACAGAAATGTAAAAACGGAATGTGAAAACGGTTGGTCATTAACTCAATCACTATGCTTCCAATCACAGATTAACAACAGGTACACACTACTTTAATCCAAATCCAACACGAATCACCCAACTAAGCGAAGGCTAATTCGGTCTTCAGAATTGCAAACTAAGCGAATGCAATGCACAAGTCTAATCAGCCATGCACCATACAGTCTAATCAACTAAGCAAAGATTAAACACCGATTAGGCAACTAAGCGTATACCTAATCGCAAGCACATAACAGATTAAATATTGAGCCAAATCAGAGCGGTAGTATGACAATTAAAGTGCAAGAGTCTCATGAATAAACTACTCTAGCCTCTAATCCAGCATAGCTAACTGACTAAGCGAAGGTCAATCAAGCTATCATAATCGCGAACTAAGCGAACACAATACACCTATTCCATCTGATGTGTTCTATACAGATTGATCAACTAAGTGGAGATGCAATCACCAACTGGGCAACTAAGCGTATACCCATTGCAAGAACACAGTCAGATTTCATAGAATGCTAGGCAGAGCAGAATAAACACAAGAACAATTCAAGAATCTCAAAGAAGCAATGTAATATTGCTAATGACCAAAAATTAGTAATGCATCTTCCATTAATTAAAGGCAACGCGTGGAAGGACAATGCAGCAAGAAGAAAATTTGAAAAGAAATGCATTGAAAGAAGCAAATTGGTGAATAAGTAAAAATGACTTAAAAGTTAGCAACATTCAACACGAGAATTGTAAAAACATGTGTCAGTACAAGCGTGAAACTAATGAAAAAAAACTAAGAAAGTTTAAATATGCAAACCGTGCAGCGGAAATCAAAATTTAATGCAACAAAATAATGCTTGAACCAAATTGAAGTAGCGAGAACTACCTTCAAGAAAACTATTCAATGCTATTAGATTGCAACTTTTGAGTTAAAAGTAAAATGCCATTTTGCAGAGCCAACAATGTCATTCATTCGAGACAACAATGCAAAGACAAGAAAAATGTGAACAGTAAAGTAAAGGAACCAAAACGTGTGACAGCAAGTAAAATAAATTAAGCAAGTAAACTACCGGATGCTATGTTCGTCCAAATGAAATTAGCCTTAGTCTATCTAAAAGCAAAATAAACTCTAGACTTCACTTTGCTGCTCCTGACCGTTGCCCACTTTCTCCAAGAGTTGTGCTTCAACCGTAGCCCTCCATTGGTAGCTCCAATGTCTGTGTGGCTTCCCCCGAGAAAGCTCTCCAAAATAGTTGGCGGTTGTTCCTTTTAAGCAATTAAAATGTGTCCTCTTCAACCTACTAGATGCGTGAAGGGAAATGTTCATAGGCCTATGCCTTGTGTTCTAATAGCACCCTTTCCTCACGCTGCTGCTGGAGCTGCTATGGGCTGTCTCTTCTCTACCACCACGTGTTGCACATGGGCTGCACCTCTCCAAGCACCAAGTAAATCAGTAGCTGCAGCGTGAAGGCCTACTGGAAGCTCACCACTTTGCTCGTTGGACCTGCTTTTTCTCCAAACTCACACCTTTTTTTCCTTTCACGTGTTGAACCAGCTACTACGTTGGATGCACGTGGAGCTACTGGACCTTTGTTTGATTTTTGGACGCGTGTTCCTCTTCAAAACGTCATTGGGCTCCGCTGCCCATGCAGGACCAGGTGAAGCTCCTTTTAGCCTGCTTCCGTGTGCACCTCCCATATGTGTTGCATTTAATTTGCTGATGCTCCATTTGACTACCCAAGGGCCGTGACACACTTTCCATCACGTGTCAGCCTTGCTAGATGACTACAATTCAAAAAATGTGTGCTCTAATTAAAATCAGCTGACAAATCAAAATAACATCTTGAATTTCCTTGCTTCTGGCTGTGAGAGTTTGTTTCTTCATTTAATTCATTAGGCCTTTATTCTAGCCCATTTCCATGTGCATCCCAAAATGAAATTCACAATTCCTTTCACATTTAAGCTTAGAATAAAATCGATGTGGTAATGCTTTTTAAGTTCCAAAATATTATCCAACAATTTCTCTACAATTGATAATGCAAATAATTAGCCTAAAATAATTCAAATTAATCAAAATAAGAATTTCGGATCAAATTAAGCACAATTAGGATAAATGGGGAAATACTGGACGTTCAAGCACACTTCCCTGATTAAATCTAGCACAATAAATAAGTGAAATCAAAAAAATATTGACTCATCAGACTCATTTTGAAATTCTTCACCATGATCACTTCTTAAAATCTTGATTTTCAAATCCTTTTCATTTTGAATTCTTTTTGCAAAGGTTTTGAAAGCTTCACTTTTCAAGGTTAAAAAGAATGTCCAAGTATATCTTGTGTAATCATCCACAATTACAAGTCATAGTAGTTTCCACCAAAACTTGTAGTTCTACAAGGATCAAACAAGTCCATATGCAAAAGTTCTAAATGTTTTGGTGTATAAATTATGTTTTTAGATGAAAAAGAAGATTTTTTTTGCTTTCCCTTTTGACAAATTGCACATAGTTTGTTTTTTTCAAATTTCAATTTAGGCAAACCAATCACAAGATTTTTTGAAATCAATTTATTCAAGTGTTGTATATGTATATGTGCAGCTCTTTTATGCCATAGCCAATGATTTCCATCCTTTGCAACTAAACATGTTATACTATGACTAGATGCACTTTCAATGTTAGTTAAATAAATATTGTTGTGCCTAACACCTTGTAATGCAATGTTGGATGAATCTTTAAAATAGATAGTACATTTATCACTTTCAAAGGTTACCTTGAGACCTTTATTACATAATTGACTTATGGTTAGGAGGTTGTGCTTTAGTCCTTCAACGTATAACACATCTTTGATTGTCAGGGTATTTCTTACTCCAATGTCTCTAATTCCTATGATTCTTCCTTTGTTCTTATCCCCATAGGTAACAAATCATTGCTTCCTCTTCTCAAAACTTATGAATCTTTTCTTGTCAGCGGTCATGTGTCTTGAGCATCCATTATCAAGATACCTGATGGCAAAAAAATGCTCTAGCTAGGAAAAACCAAATCTAGAAGCAAATTAAGCCATAAGTTCATGGACGAAGATTGCGGAATTTGGTGGTGGTGAAAGGTGTTGATAGCTCATGGTTTTGATGAGTTGTATGATGATGGAAGGTGTATTTGGTGGTTCTCTAAGAGAGGTTGGGCCAACTCTTGGAGGAAGATGGCTAGAGGAGGCCACTTGGGTTGCTCTAGCCTAGTGTGACCTTAAAAGAGTAGTATGGCACAAAAATGGCAGCATAACTTTAATCTAAATCAAAAGGTGATTACATGATGGAGAACACCTCTATTTATAGGCTAAGGTGTCTCAAAATGGGCTGAAAATTTAACCTAAAAGAGCCACCTTGGTTGTCTTGGAGAGCAAGGAGAAATCCTCTCCAATAGAAGGGAGACAAGTGGCAAAAATCCTCTCAAATAGAGAATGACATGTGGCCACTACCTATGGAAAAACTCTCCATTCCTAGAGTGACACATGGCCACTAACTAGGAGGAAAACTCTCCAATGGGAAGCTTCCACATGTCTAGGACGAAATTATTCTCCCTTGTTCTCCAAGCTTAGCCAAAATGTTGACCCTTTGGTCAACACACCCATTTTGGAGGTCCAAGCATAGTTAACTTTGGGCCTTGACCCTTTGTTGACTTGTTTGGTCAAAATCATATTCTACTTTGCCCAAAATACAAGGCCCAATTGAAATCTTACACTAATAGGCCCATAATACCAAGCCCAAATAAAATCTAGACTACTGGGCCCAAAATACAAAGCCCAAATATAATCTAGACTACTTGGCCCAAAATTATTCTTACTCTACTAAATCTTCATGATGACTTAAGATGGCCCAAGAAAAAGAGTCTAGGCCCATCTTTCATAGATGTCTCCAAGTCTTCATGAATGTGCTAGGTCATGGCAAAGGGTATGCCATCATTCCCTCCCTCTTGAAAAGGATTTGTCCTCAAATCTTCTTGTTCTTTTATGACAAAAACTTTTTTCTTATTATTGGTTACTTTGAGTATCTTTCCACCAGGATCAAAGATCCATATGCAAGTGTCATCAAACTCAAAACCAATAATCTTATGAGCCACAAACAACATATATCTAGATGAATGGTTTAAATAAGACCTTATTCTAATTTTAAAAGAATTTACTTTAAAGCTTTGAAGGTCTACTCCACAAAATTGTTTGTGTTTACTTTGAGTTAATTGTATCCTAAGAGGTAACATCAACCCAAAGTTTGATTTGGAAAAATTTGAGGAGTTAAAAATAGTGGGAGGTGAAAAAGAAGTTGAACTTTCAAAAGTAAACAATGGAGTTATGAAAGATGGTTGGATGTATTGAGAAAAGTTTAAGGATTGGAAAACTCCCCTCATGATCTTAGTCTCAACCTTAATTGTGGGAGTGGTAGGGTGCTTTAGTAACTCTTCCTCTTCTTCCTTTATCACAATCTCTTCTTTTTTTTCTCTTTTCTTTCTCATTCCATTCTTTTATCTTTTTCTCTTCATATTCTATTTTTCTTTCCTCCTCCTTTTTCTCTCTTCTTACTTGTTCTTCTCTCTCTCTTTGTTCTTTCTCTCTTTTCTCATGCTCCTCTTTCTCCCTTTGTTCTTTCTTCCTTCTTTTGTCTTCCTCTCTTATTCTCTTTATCTTCCTTAAATCCTTTTGGACTTTTTCTTATTTTTCATTAAGAATACTAAGCTCTTCTTCCAACTTAGCAAGATACTCTTCTCTTGCAATTCTTTCTTTTTCTTTGAGAAGGGTTTCTTGCCTTTGCCAAATTTTAAGTGACTTTAGCTCTTTTGCTAAATTTTTCAAAGTGGGTTTTACAACCTTACTAGAGTCACTTCCAATTTCATAGAAATTAGTCTTAGACATCCTTAAAGGTTTTCAAAAATATGCCATGCAAGAAAAAAAAACTTAAATTTCAAAGAAAGTTCCTTAAGAGACTTAAGGAGGAAAAAGACACCCAAGTTCACTTCCAGGAAAGGGAGGTGAATCACAATGAATTTCTTAAATACCAAGCCTTTCTTAGCCAAAGTTTACCTTAGGCACTCTTGAACCAAATTTCTCAAAGGAAACTAAAGTTGACACACACTAAGTTATCACAATTCAAGAAAACAAATAAACTAGCTATGCGGCCTAATGATTAAGTTAGAAGAACTTTGGTTCCTCCAACCAACCAACTAAAAACGAAATTTACTAAGAAATAAAGGTTCTTATTTGGAGATGGG
Organism: Vigna mungo; assembly: GCA_036885675.1. Lineage (NCBI taxonomy): Eukaryota > Viridiplantae > Streptophyta > Magnoliopsida > Fabales > Fabaceae > Vigna > Vigna mungo. The sequence continues at coordinate 16,175,388 of CP144698.1, read as the reverse complement.
ATTGAGAACCAAAGACTCTCCCAACACACCTAACAAAGCCGTGAGTTACAAGAGAGAAAAAGAAAAAAAAAAGATTACAAGGCCAAAAATTACAACCAAATCAAAGCTACTTTCCAAGGTGTTTCTCTCCTTTCTTTTGGCTACCACTCTAGACTTCAAGCTCCCTTTGGGTCTCCACCACCTAGAAGGCTACCTCTAAGATATTGGATCACCTCACAAAGAGAACCTACACCACACAAAGTAACCAAAGCCGAAATTGTGCAAGAAAAAACAAGGAATAAAAGCAATAAAAAGGTCCAAAAATAAGAAAGGCTTTGCAAAAGGAATTTAATTATGACAAAACTAAGAAATCCAAGAAGACAAGCAAGAAATTAAAGGTTAAGAAACAAAGGTTAGCACTCAAAAGAAATCTTAATGAAAGGTGCTAGAATAGATTCACAAAACAAAAACTACTAAAAGAAAAGTGAGTGGTTCTTGTCTTTTGGCAACTTTGAGCAAATGGGCACTAAGGCCACGCTTTTAACATCATAGACAAGACTTTTAGCCACTGGAAAGTGAAGATAAAAACCCAAAACAGTGAGCAAAACATGTTCCAAAACAGATTGCACAAAAACAATGGTAGTGGTCTAAGCACACAATATTTTTCAGCATTTTTTAGGCTCTCTTTTGGTACTCTTTTGAGGTCTTTTGCTTAAAAGCTTTTAGCACTTCTTTTTCCACTCTTTTAAGGTGCAAAATAAGACCACCACACACTTGGAACAGAGGTGATTTATGGGTTTTAAAATCCAAAAAGACAAGAAACACAAAATAGAAGAGAATCCTACTAGAATAAAAAATGGAGTTGAAAACTAGAAACATCAAAAGGGAAATTTGTTTTTTAAGAGCTTGCCAATATCTAATAGCCAGTATGAACCCAAAACATCAAATATAAGACCCTCAAATGGTTGTATATGATGCATTTTCTCAAACTAAGTTATATTTTTTTTTTGATGATTTTTCAAAGTTACTAGAGAAAATTGACAAGAAAAGAACTACACATGGCTCTAGACAAACCTGGATGGATTAAAAACTTAAAATGACTCAATCAATGAAATGCACTGAATATAAATCAACAAAAGACCCAAAAACAGTAAGGAATGATTCAAAAAAAGAAAAGGCACAAAATAGTAGCCAAAACTAACAAAAAATAACTTGGAAAACGCTAATGACAGTATTCTGGCAGCACTGACCTTTGCTCACTGTTTTACTCAAAACTTTCTCTACTGAAGTCCAAATGAATTGATTTTTCTTTTGTGTAAAAATAGACTCAAAGGGCTTTCATTTTAGTATTTTTACGTATATTTTGGACAATTGGGCTAGATGCAGTTTAAGTTTCAAAATCGTCCCAGTTTACTGCCAGAAAAAAAAATGATAGATGAAAAAAAAAACACAAGACAAGTAAGGAAAACATTAAACAACAAGGAAATAAGAAAGGATTAAAACCAAGAAACTTAGCTCTTTGAAGAACCAAGGCTCTTGATACCAAATGATAGCAAAAAAATGCTGTAGCTAGGACAATCCAAATCTAGAAGTAAATCAAGCCATAAGTTCATGGACGAAGATTGCGGAATTTGGTGGTGGTGAAAGGTGTTGATAGCTCATGGTTTTGATGAGTTGTATGATGATGGAAGGTGTATTTGGTGGTTCTCTAAGAGAGGTTGGGCCAACTCTTGGAGGAAGATGGCTAGAGGAGGCCACTTGGGTTGCTCTAGCCTAGTGTGACCTTAAAAGAGTAGTATGGCACAAAAATGGCAGTAAATCAAAAGGTGATTACATGATGGAGAACACCTCTATTTATAGGCTAAGGTGTCTCAAAATGGGCTGAAAATTTAACCTAAAATAGCCACCTTGTTTGTCTTGGAGAGCAAGGAGAAATCCTCTTCAATAGAAGGGAGACAAGTGGCAAAAATCCTCTCAAATGAGAGAGTGACATGTGGCCACTACCTATGGAAAAACTCTCCATTCCTAGAGTGACACATGCCCACTAACTAGGAGGAAAGCTCTACAATGGGAAGCTTCCACATGTCTAGGATGAAATTATTCTCCCTTGTTCTCCAAGCTTAGCCAAAATGTTGACCCCTTGGTCAACACACCCATTTTGGAGGTCCAAGCATAGTCAACTTTGGACCTTGACCTTTTGTTGACTTGTTTGGTCAAAATCCTATTCTACTTTGCCCAAAATACAAGGCCTAATTGAAATCCTACACTACTAGGCCCATAATACCAAGCCCAAATAAAATCTAGACTACTTGGCCTAAAATACAAAGCCCAAATAAAATCTAGACTACTTGGCCGAAAATACAAGGCCCAAAATTATTCTTACTCTACTAAATCTTCATGATGACTTAATATGGCCCAACAGAAAAAGTCTAGGCCCATCTTTCATAGATGTCTCCAAGTCTTCATGAATGTGCTAGGTCATGGCAAGGGGTATGTCATCAATACTACAATGACTTCTTTGACTTAGAAAGTTTCTACAAAATAAGTTAAGCAAGAATTTAGGTCCTCAATCTCATTATGGATCCTTGGGGTTAGTATAATCAATGAAAAATCATTTCACAAGTTTAAACCAAACATATTTTCCATTTGGTACACCAAAATGCTTAATATTACATTTGTTATATGTGTGACAATGTTTCATGCAATAAAAACAACAAACACTATGCAGTTTGATTTTCACAGTTGTACCTTTTTTAAACCAAACTCTACGTGTTCTTTTAGTTTGATTTTTCTTATGTTGATGCACATTTTTGTTTTTAAAAGTTTTCTTCTTAGCATTAGTTTTTACATAGGAAGCGGATTCAGTTTCTTTAGTAAGTAAGTTTTCAAAGATATCTATGTTAAACATATGACTCTTACAAGACAAGCATTCAGTAGGATTTACAACAACACAAGATTCAAACACTTTTAATTCTAGATTACTATTTTTTTTTCTTAGAATTACTTCTTCATCCAATGCCTTTTCATATTTAAGTTGCAAATCATGAAATTTACTTTTCAATATATTATATGCAACATCTAATTTTTCAAATTCATTTAACAGTTCAAGAAATGCCTTTTGTAAGTCAATTTCATTTGTTTCAAAGCTAGAATCACTTACTTGGCTTGCAATTTCATGAAGGTTAGCCATTAAACATAGATTTGCTTCCCCATCTGAGTCGCTTGAACTGAGCTAAAATCATTCTCTTCCTAAGCAAAGTAAGTTTTCTTCTTCTTTGGAAACCTTTTTTCTTTCTTTTCTTCGCTTCTTTTGTTTTTGGGACAATATGCTTTGACATGTCCTCTTTCTACTTGATGCTTGATGAGGATGCTTGATTATCCTTCTTTTCGCTTCTAAACTTGTCTTTACCTTTTGCTCTCATGAATTGAGCAAATATCTTTATCATGAGACTCATGTGCTCCTCATCATCAGAATCGTCATCCTCCCTTTTTGAACTTTTCCCTTTGGAGACTTTAGTTTTGAAGGCCAAGGTTTTCTTCTTACCTTGGTCTTCTTTTGCAAACAATTTGTTGAGTTCAAGCTCATGTTCGAAGAGCTTTCCAAAAAGAATAGCCATGGACATTTGGGATAGGTTTTGAGATTTTGAGATGGCGGTCACCTTGGGTTTCCAAGACATGTCCAAAGACTTTAAGATTTTAACATTCAAATCATCAATATCAAATGTCTTACCCAAACCTGTGAGATCATTGACGATGTGAGTGAAACACTTTTGTACATTTCTATTGTTTCTCCAGGTTGCATTATGAACATTTCGTACTCCTGGATTAGTGTATTCTTTCTAGTGTGTTTCACATCATTTGTACCTTCATGAGTGACTCTAAGGACTTCCCACATCTCCTATGTTGTCTTACACACTAAAATTCTATAGAATTCATCAAGCACAATAGTAGAAGATATTATATTGCGAGCTTTAATATCAAATTGAGCTCTTCTATTTTCCTCAACACCATCAAGCACAATAGTAGAAGATATTATAAGGTTTTTCTTGTTCAACACCATCAACTATTCCAATTGGAATAAAAAAACCATTTTCAACTGCTTCCCAAATGCCTCTATCAACAGACCCCATAAAAATTTGCATTTTGACTTTCTAGAAAGCATAATTATCACCAGTAAAAAGTGGCAGTTTATTGATGGAAACACCCTCAGCATAAACTTGGTCATGACCAACCATTTTTGAAATATTTGATGGAAGCTTTGATACCAATTGTTGGGATTGGTATCGCGTAGCGGAACATTTTAGGGAGAGGTGTAAATAGTCAATAACCAAGAGGAGAGGGGTGAATTGGTTTTTTTAAAAATTATGATTTTCTTTTAGGACTTTCGCTAAATAGTTTAAAAGTGAGAGTTATAGAGTCAAAGAAAATCACACAGAAAGATTTTATCTTAGTTCGAATCAACATATTCTATGTCCAATCGTTAATCACTATAAAGAGTGATTAACCTTTTCCACTAAAATATTGTTTCAGATTACAAGCAATATAATACAAATATTAAGAAACAGAAAACACCTTCCTTCGACAAACGATGGAAAGAACTTAGCTCAATCAACTTAAAGAGAACCGCTTCGACCTTAGACACACTAAAAACAAGCCTCTCCTTTTCACAAGACTTGATTGAACTTTCTCTAAGACTTAAGAACTTTCTCGGAACAAATATGTGTTCTCAAAAGGCTTAGTTGTTTTTCTTAATGGTTTAGGAAAGGTGTATATATAGGCCAAGGCTCAAAAACTGAAAAACCTACTCCCAACAGCTGGTGATAATCAATTATCATGAGTGATAATCGATTATTTGAGGCAATTATAGGGTTTTAGAAAACGTGATAATCGATTATCATAATTGATAATCGATTATCATTAGTGATAATCGATTATCATAAGTGATAATCAATTATCATAAGTGATAATCAATTATTGTCGCACCCTAGAAAATATCAAAATTAGCAGTGATAATCGATTATTGCCTGTGATAATCGATTATTGTCGCGAGCACCTGTTTTCTACTTTAGCTTGTGATAATTGATTATCTCCTGTGATAATCGATTATTGCCGTAAGGAATTTACTAGATATGAAACTTCAAGTGCTTTTACAAGTGCAAAATAATTCATATACAATTGTTTATACTAAGAATGCTTTTAACATTGATACAAAATCTTCATCAAGTCTTCAACAATATCATCATCAAAATTACTTCAAGACATCAATGTTCCTCATTGATAACACCAACCAGCGAAAAACTTCTTAGATCAAAGGAAGCAAAAGAGCAAAGAGAGCTCAAAATTTTGGTTACCTTCCGAATCGAGAATCTTGTTTTACCGATTGAATTTTTGAAGGAAAACAACTTTCGAAACAGAGGGCCACCTAGCCGAAACCTTGTCAAGTCCAGTTGCACGAGTGACATTTTCCATGTGAAGGAGTGGTTGTCCATGTGAGCACCTGGTTCATGTTCAACAATATTTGGCCTCTCCAACTAGTTTCTTTTGAATTTTGAGAGGGAAAATTGATTAGACTTTAAGGCTCCCTCCAAGCTATAAATAGATGTACTTGGCCTTTGTATTTTCTTCACTTTTGAGCTTAATGTCATGCTGTAGATTTAATTCCAACCTTTAGTCTCTCTTCAATTTCGACTTCTCTCACCTTCCTCTAGCTTCCTTCCTTAGTAGGAAGACTTTCTGAGTTGTGAGGCTTCGTGTACACACCTCTCTTCCACTCAAACACATCAAACATCACCTTTCAACCATATTTCCACTGCACTGATTTTAATTTATATGTGCTTCTGATATTGGAGCTTTTTCTTTCGCGATTCATGCTTGGAGGAGCCTCCACCACCATAGGTTTCATTCTTCGCGTGATCTTGTTGTTATCCTTCATTGTTGTCTCTTCCTCTCCTTCATTTTTTTTCTCCTAATTTCTAGGTTAGGAATTCTGATTTGTGAAATTAGTTATTTGATAGCATATGAGTACTTAATTATTTTTATGTCTATTGATTTATGAAATCATTTGTCAAACACAACAATGAAGAGGTAGAGGAAGCAATGTAGGGAGTGAATGACAGTAGCGATTTTTGGGATTTGAAGGTAACGAAAAAATGGTGGAAATTAATGTTTCATGAAAAATTTAAAGATGGAATTTTCCATAAACTTTTTATATCGATTATATCTATATCTTTTCTAGAATCCGCATAGAAAACCTTTTTTTAATGGACGTGAAAAGATTTCTCTTGTTCTGGTATTGAAGAGCCAACATCATTGACTTTAGTTTATATTGTAGCTTCAACATTAAGCAACCAACAACAGGTTTATTCCATTTAATTCTAATAATATGCTCACAATCGTCTTTGTCAACCCACATGGTAAAAAATCTTGAAGAGTCCTCCTCTTACCAAAATCAACAACAAATTAAGGCAAAGAAGATGTCCGAGTTTGCCCTTTTCAGGACTTTACAAGAGACATTACTCCATTTATTAAGGCATGATAAGCTACAAAAAGTTCTGTCGAGTTAATGTCAATCCTTTGTGGACTAATATCACCATTAGTCAAAGTGTAATCAAAATCAGAAGAAACAAAGTCTACCATACAATTGGAATCAAACTAGTCAAACAAATTCGCACATGGAGTAGAATTAGGAGTATTACCACCCTTATGAAGATGGAAGTGTCCCATGATAAACCAGTTTCCAGAATTAGCTGCTTGGATATCACAAAGATCTTTCCAAAGATCCCTCCTTCCCAAGCAGCTTTTAGGTCCATAAACACCAGCCAAGAAATAAAGCTTCTCCAAAACTTAGATAATAGTTTCATCATATCTTGCTTAATGTATCTACATCATTCAGAACATCCGAGTCCGAATTAGCATCTAGAGAATTATGCACATTGAATCCTGAAAAGAAGCATTCGGAGAACCAGAACCTTCACTCAAAGGATTCAAATTGATATTCATATCTCCCTGATTACATAAATTTTCACGATCAAAATTATTACCCATATTCTCTAACTCATCCTGCAAAGGGATTCATGTAAAGAAACAGATTTTATTTAGAAATAAAAAGGCGCAAGATTCGAGCAGAAATAATTAGTATTTTATAGTCTCGAAGAAAAAAGATCACAGAACCAGATAGAAGTGAATGTAAAATTACGTTTTTAGGAAACAAATTAAAGAAAGAAATACAAGTCATGAAATTGAAAAGCCTTTGGGAAAAACGCTTCGCTTAAACCAATGTGCAATTGGTTCCAAGAATTTTTCTTTTCAAAAGTTGTGTTTTTCAGTATTTACACTAAATAAGGTCCTAAAGAATTTAAGAAATTATATATCAGTTATTACTTCTTTTATATTTTGAAAACTAGGTAGAAGAGACAATGATAATTAAAAAACTAAATGATGAATTAAGTAATACACAAGTAGATGCATAACAGTTAAGGAATATCCCACAAAAGAAAACGATGGATGATAAAGAATGTTCAAGACTTCAGTAACCACCTTTTTTCCCCTCTCTGTCACCATCTTGCTTTGTAGTAGAGAGAAAGGGGAAGCAAAGGGTTTTGTCATTTGTATTTCAAAGCTATATGGATATAAACATTACTTTAAAATGGAGCATGGTGGAAAAGGTTCTAACTCCTATGAGATATGGACATCACATCTGCAGTGGCAATGGAAACAACCAACATTTGCCACAAACCACAACATGCATCCAGTGATCATGATCAACTAAGAGTAAAAAGCTTCCTATTCAACTCTAGTCATGAAACCGCAAAACGTTTTTACATGGACAACAAGGGAAAATTATGTGCACCAAAGCACAAGCACTGCTTCTTACACAGGCCACCACTGCAAGCACGTCCTCAAACACAAACTTGGATGGTGAAATCAGTAATTAAGCAATGAATATTTCACTCTCAAAACAATTTTCCCTTTTTCTACACCAAGCTTTCCACCAGTGACAAGCCAATGGCCAGGAGGGTCTTGGGGCTCTTTGATCATCGCAGACATGTCAACATACTTCACCAACTTGTTCCCTGTGGCATTTTCTCCCAGGGTTGAGTTATCTGAGTTGGAGGTGTTTCCAACATTCACTGTTTTTGACGAACTGTTTCCGGCATGGTCCCACAGCGATCTTCGAATGGTGCAGCCGGGTAACCTTGAATATAAGAGCTTCATGTACAGCACATTCCGTGATCCAAAATCCCACACTCCAAGCTGTGCTCCAGTAACTATGTGGACACCAGAAAAGTCTCCTATGAAGGTTTCAGGATTCTCAATTGGTGCAGTGCTCACATGAGAAAAGTTCTTCCATTTAACTGGTTCAAACCATCTGCTGTCTTGCTCCTCGGGTCCCTGCCACTTGGGAGCACCTATAGCAACATGGCTGTCCCAATACGGATGAAGGATTTTTGGAAGGGATACCAAGTGCTGAACAAGAATGCTCAGCCGATTCTGCTTGCTTCCTTCTAGACAGAGACGTAGTCCTGTTACCGGCCTTCGTCCCACTGTAATCTGCAGTCAAAGAGAACCATGTTTGAAGTAAAATTGATTAGATATGTGCCACTTTTACTACGGATGAAATCTTCTCATAAGTTAGCCACCATACTCCAACTTAATCGAAGTACTTCTTGAATCTGTATACAAATTTGTCTAGAAGCTTTCCTTTCCAAAAGCATAAATGCAACTGGATACAGGTTATTATCATATGCCGATATTGTTTATTTACTAACACATTTTATGAGAGGGATTACAAACTTATAATATGATGCAGAACTACAGTGGGTGGGAAGTCATGTTTTAATGCAGATATTCATATTGTGAAATGTTCACAAAAGGGGTGTTAACTGAAGAAGAAATAATAGAAGGTAAGGTGAACGCATCAATAGTTAGTTTCTCGTGATGTCTATAGTTCAACCTATTATAGTGGAAAAAATAAAGTTTTTTGACGTATTGTTCTTATTTTTCAACGATTTGACAGCATACGAACAGCACCAATCTCAACATGAATGAAATCACATTGAAAAATGATGCAAAACAATGTCACCTTAAAATTATATATACGGGAAATAATGTGTAATCAGTCATTTTACTTTAAATATAAACTTGAACTAAAATAAGCACAACACATAAACAGGGTTCCACCGCTGTAAAAGAAAAACACTGATCTAGCATAACCCAGAAATTTAGGAAAATAAACCATTTCATTCAGATTCATAAAACTTAAAAATGAAAGGTTCAATTTATTAGATTTCTCAGACCTTTGCGACAATGTTACCAGAGGCACTAGCTGATTAACTCAGAATTATATTTTTCTTAGCAACTCAGTGAAAAAGTAATGCCCCCATAAACAAGCAAGAAAAGCTTGAAACAAAAGAAAAAGGAGTGCCCTATGTACCACAAACAGTAAACAAGTTGCATTTCTTTGGAAGAATCATTTTCACATGATAAGAAGTTTCTAACGGAAGGAAAATACCAGAAATGATGATTACCTGTTCTTGACTGATGTAAAGTTTCTGGCCCATTATGCTGAATTGCAAAGATGGACACACGGGTTCCTTCCTTTGTTGACCAGGAATCCTGTCTTGTAAAGGAGCCCATACACGAGGAATCTGAAACTCCAGGAAATATCTAAGTTCTTCAATTGGAGGTTTAACTGTGAGCAAAATTTAGGGAAACAGAAAAGGAAATGTGCGACTGATATTAGACTATGCTCCTCAAAGCCAATATGAAAAACAATAAAAAGTAAAGGATAAATAAACTTACATTCAAGATAAAGACCAATGGCACGAGTCAAATGCTCCTTGGCAGGTATTTCATCAAGTAGAGCAGTTATAGGACAGAAAGTCATCTCAATGATATCTGGGGAGGACTTGACAGTTGATAGCCATTTCATGTGGTTCTGTTCTAAATCATCTCCTCCTCTTCTTCTAAAAATGACTGTGACATCCTGACCAATAAGTATTCAAGTTAAGAAAAAAAATAACATAATACTTGATAAAGACCTTTTTCTAGACAAAGTTGACACCAGACAGCTACTAAGAATCAATAATCATGAAGATGGGCAAATGTTATTTTTTATAACAAGAATTATTTTTTCTCAAGACAGCTGCCAGAGTATCCTATGCAGAGTTAAGCCGACCAAAGATGACGCACAGAATCAGATTTCACATTCATGGCTGAAAAAAAGATGGGGCATTAATGGAGAAAGAGTTGTGCAATATTGTCAATGCCTATGAAAGTAGAATAGTGATATTTTATCACCATTCATCAGTGTTTTAATTTTGTCATTGCTGTGCATGCCAAAGCAAAACAACGATGTCAGATTTTAATTTCAAATCCATCAAATGAAATAAAATGAATCCATTCCTAAGTTCACATGGAAAAATAGTTGCCAGAGTATCCAAGGATTCTGTAATGTACAACCTACAGCCTAATAAGGAGGACCCTAAAGCCTAACAAGGACAACGTCTCAGAACAACTACTACCAATCACTACTATAAATTACAACCACTCTCAAATACCAAAACTCCTGTCACAAAGGTATACTCATTCTCTTTTCCTCACTCTTATTTGAATCATTTCTCTTTATGTTCAATGTGACTAATAATTGTTGATAAAAGTCTCTCCGATAAACCAAATCCCCTCTTACTTGAAACCAACATACCTGAACTCAATCCATCCAGGTACGACAAATTCCAATAAATTTGCTTACATATTCTCAAATCTTAATAGCACAAAAGGGAATACAGATTGCAAGAAAAGTGCAGGAAGGAAACAGACAAAATAACTAGTACTTAGGTAGGAAGCACTAATACTTTTGAACTGGTATTGTATGTATAACTGTATCAGTATCAGTATCAGATACTTCACTAAACCGACATCAAATACATCTTGTCATAAATTCCAATATTCTATTGGGTCACTAATGGCTACAGTTAAAAATGAAAAAATTAAATAGATTTTATTTTCCCCATCAACCTTGGAAATGGAACGGCCAACTCAAACTTCTTTTTAAAAAATAAAAAAATGTCTTGTGTGATGAATGTGTTTTCAAAATGTTTTGTGCAGTTGTATATATAAATCGTGTTGGATTATGCTATAAGTCACAACCACATCCTAAACTGAAATGTCACATCTCTTAGCAGTATCATCGCCAAAAATGTACAGATACTTGTATAGGAACAGAGCTATTAACTAGCTAATTTTTTGTTTTCTTCATCAAATTAGAAAAGGACTGGGAAGTTAAAAATCAGGTTCAGGCATGGGTCACGAGGGAAAAGAACCACGTTAACGTACTCAGTGGAGTCCTGAATAAGAAAATAATCATGTTAGTAGTTCTTGGTTAAGCCTACTATGTAAGACCTTGTATACTTCTATGCCTAAAGACATTATAGATTACCATATACATACACAGTTTACTTTTGAAAATGGTTCATCAAAATTTAAATTTCCATGATTCTGGATATAACTGTAAAAGTATCCTGGAAATAAATATTTTATAATAGTAGCAACAACAATAAAAACAAAGTTTATCCCAATAAGTGAACTTGACTATATACATGACACCATTCAGCTCTGCAAAAAAAAAAAGAAAAAAGAAGAAACGTATATTGCATACTTCTTTCCCAGAAGGATATGTTGCAGTTGTGGGTTGGGGGTAAACTCCTTGACTATTGAATGAAAACGAATCAACACCCTGCCAAAAAGGCAATCAAAATAATCAAGCATTATATTCATAGCTATCATAAGCCTGAATCATATAAATTTATGCAAGAAAAGAGGTAGTGAGGTGAACTAGCCTTATCCTTCGATTTTGTTTGACCTGCACTTGTTTGACTATTGATGTCAGAGAACCTCTGATTTCCAATATCCTGAATATAGTTTTTCATCTCCAACTTTGACAAAGAAGAAGTATGGTGTTGTTTAACATAAATAACATCTTTACCACCAATAGTTATAGATGTAATGACATGAGTCCCAAAATTTTCGATAAAACTGCAAAATATAATTAAATGTCAGTAACAGTCTTAGATATCTTTGTTATAGCATTACGTAGACAACTTGTTGTATTCATACCTTGCCAAGGCCGGTGGGTCCCAATTGAATGGGACAGCCCTTTTGACATTTCCTTGCAAAGTTAAGTGGGACTTTTTAAGCTGAACCTTTGCAAGAGGAATGTAAAATCCTTCTGTAGACAAGGTCTTTGTGGCTGCAGCATCAATATGTTTTGAACCGGTGAAGCTAAATGCAGCATTAAAACTCCCAAGAGGAAAGTTCCCTGATATATTTGCCCTTCCATTAAAGTATTCCACCATCTGTAATCACAGCAGAACTATCATAAATTTGAGAACACTTTGCAGGGGACAACAGTAAAATATAACACCTGTTATTTTGTACAGTGCAATCTGAAATTACTATAGTTTGCTTGTTTCAAATACTTAATGCATACCAAATACAAGGGAATCAAGATACGGAGTATTATTAAAGCAATTTACAAAAACAATGGAAAGCACAAAAGATAAGTGTCAGTAGTAGTACTGTTAGGGTATAAGGTGGGAGGAGAAGAAAGGTAGGAGGGGAGAAAGGCCAAACGATGGAAGATAGGGATCGAACGGTGGAAGAAAGGGAGCAAAGGACCAAACGGTTGGATTGTTAGGTTATAAGGTGGGAGGAGAAGAAAGGTAGGAGGGGAGAAAGGCCGAACGGTGGAGGACATGGAGAGGTTAGGCCGAACGGTGGAAGATAGGGGTCGGTGGAAGAAAGGGAGCAAAGGACCGAACGGTTGGAAGCAGGATGACCAAGCGGTGAAGGAAAGGGACAAGCGGACCAAATGGTTGGAAACAGCAAGGAAGCACCCGAGCGGTCTTAGCGGTTAGGAGGAGCGGAAAACTTATTAGAGTAATAAGAGAGATATCTTAAGAGAATATTCAGCCAGAGTTAATTAGAGTAAGCAAGGCCATATCTTAGGATATTATTCGATATAAGTCAATTATAGTAAATAAGACTAAATATATACGAATAAGTTAATTATAGCTATTAAGTATATTTTCTATTATTCAGTACAGGTTTAGGACAGAAATAATTAGTATAAATAAAGGAAGAGTCTAGGGTTAAGGTATGCTTTTTGATTTGAGTCTTGTAAGAGAGATTATGCTCTCAGATAACTGATGGAGATCCTCCTCCCAGTTATTGGAAATAATTGACGGAGGTTATGCTCCCAATTATTGTTTACCTTTGTTTATTCATACACTACCATCAATAAAAGGGATTTATTTGTTCAATTCCATTCTTTCATTATCCTTTTGCTTGTTTTGAGTGTGTGAGAGGTTGTTCTAGTTACCTTCCATTCTCGGATACGTAACAAGTACATACGCATATATGATTTTGAAATTTCTGCCAAACAAAAAAATCTTCTAAATTGTTTTGTTAATATCTCACTGTCCATGCTAAGGCCAGAACCAGCTATATATCATAAGGCTGGTCCTCTATATATATTAGTTTAAGCAGCATACCTACATAATTGATAAATGCTCCCCCACCCCCTCTACCCCCTTTATCCCATATTACACATGACAAAGAAAACCATCCTCATTAATATTACTTTGAGGGTTTCCACAGATCCATTGCCAGCTGCCATTCCACACCTCAATTTCCTTACACCAGGATCACCTCTTCTCCATAATCATAAAAAAGCAACGTAAAAACACTGTCAAATTCATCAAACAAAACATAGATATGCGCTTATACGGGGCACAAACAATTAAGCAAAAGTGAAAACATTGCTAAGTTACATTTAGTAAACAATTTTCAAGGTTTTATAAAACGCTTAGCAACTGCAATTTTGGCTGCATCGTCAAGGTTTTTGAGGTCTGTGCCTTCACAATTGTGACCACATCAGTGTATTAGTCAGCAATTGCCCACAATATTCAGGAGCGCAGGGTATCCATGACAGCAATTTAAAACCTCGACAATTCCCCCCAAAGCATTCTCACAAAACAAGAAAAAATAATTACCAAAGGATAACAAATTCAACACCCAAACTTACCTCAGGGAACGTGCACACCCCAGAACTCTGACGCTCCATGGTCTCCTGGGAGCTTCCAATGTCCCTGGAAACGTCAGGAACAGCCACATCATCGTACAACAAAAGCTCCCTACGGTGTTCTTCATCAATTTCAACTACCCTAGACCCTGAAATTCCTTTACAATAGAGCAACCTCGTATCAAAATTCACATCAAAACCCCTCCCTAATGCTTGCAAAGCGTTAGTAGCAGTGTGCACCGCTGCTACATGGCCCCCCATGGCTCTGCCAAGCCACCTCAAAAGACTCTTCTTTTACGCAACAAAAGGAAAACCCAATTCTGAATGGACTAGAAGGTGGACCATCTCACTAATCGAAGGGAATTGAGACTACCCACATGAACAAATTCAAAAAACACAAAAAAAAAAAAAAAACGATTTTAACTTTTGCGCTATGTGGGCATGTGACGCATCAAAAGGGTCATGATCAAACCCTCTCTTTCTTCTGTGTGCTCAACCGGTGTTTGACCCAGAGAAAATCATGATGTGCAGGAACAACCTCGATGGATCTAAGAGTGAAGAAGATTAGACTATTATCCAAAATCTGATGTTGTTTGGGTGCTAGCTACTTCCTGTGGTGCTTGTCACTGACTTTCCCTCTCTAAAATAAAACCTCTGCTCTCTCTCTCTCTACATTGACATTATCGTACGGTGTGGCTTTGTTTCCTTTATTTGTAGTTTCTACCTTGGGAGACTCTTTGGTTATGTCTGTCCAGAGATGCATTGACTTCAGTTTCAGTCATAATTTACTTTCTTTCCATCCAAACGTTTGCGTGTTGATTTGCCTAACATCTTCACCGTTCATTCCTGGTCGTACCATGTGCGTCCAAGCATTAAGTCATGACTTTCTTTTAACTTTTCCTTAATTAGATAATATACTTATTATTTTCACCCATCGTTTTATTTATTTATTAAAAGTAATTAATATAATAATAGTAATGTGATTAATGAAAACACTAAAAGTAACTTTAATCCTGTATCATAATTTTTATCGTTTTTATATTAATCATATAATATTACATAATAATAGAATAAAGATAAAAAAGATAATAATCACATATACAATTAATTAATAAGTTAAATATCAAAACTTCAATTAAAAAGTGTACGGTAGTACACCGAACGGTCTTATTGGGTTAACGGCCCATGGCTTGGATCAATTATTATTGGGCTCACGGTCCATTACATCAGATATATATCAAACAGATATATCAAAACATATCCAAACATAGATATGTCAATCAAAACAGAGATATATCAAACGTATCAAATAATATACAAACAAAGATATTATAACGTATTCAAAGAGAGATATGTCAAGTAAGTTTGTTTATATTTTATTATGTTAATCTTATATCAACCCAAAGTCTATAAATAAAGGCCAGGGGGCTCCAAACAAGGTATGTTCTCACTCATACAAAACATTTAGCACACTCTCTGCTATAATCATACTGTCAATTCTCTCCCATAGAGAATCATTGAAATCATTGAAATTCTCTCTTACTGAGAATCTACTCATTAGGAATTAAGGTTCCTTTGTCACTCACGCCTAACTTGAGCGTCGGAGTGTCTTTTCAGGTACCTCCCCCTCGGTCAAGACTTGAAGATCATCAGATGGTTGAAACTAATACAGAACGTGCGGTCAAGATCTAGAAGAGACAGACAGAAGGCAAGAAGGCAACTCATCAAGGTTAGTCCTTTCGGTCCCCAAAATATTCACCGAAACAAAAAGTATTAAAGTTTTGAATATAATAAAAAAGTAATATAAATTTAATTATAAATATTTAAAATTTAATTAAATTTAATTAGAATTTTAATTCATAACTTTTATGTTTTTCTAACATTTAATTTACACTTCCTAATTTAATAACTCCATTATTATGAAATTTAAAACAGATGAACATCTTTTAAGTTAATTGTTTTATTTAGATACATACATTTTGAGAGAGTTTATTATAAAAAAAAGAGTTTAATCATTCAGATATTTGGATTTTGTAAACTAGGTTTCTTTCTTTTTTTTTTGTCATTTGGATCTTTAAATGTAAAAAGGTTTAATACCTATTTTGATCCCTCTTTTGGGAGCGTTTGTTCAAAGTGGTCCTTCTTTTTTTAAAAAGTTCACTAAAGTCCTACTTTTTGCAAAAACTGTGCAAGTTAGTCCTTTTTGCTAACGGTGTTAATTCTGTTAACAGTAGAGCTATCAGCTGGCTATTATGTGTTAAAAAAAATTATTAATTGTGACGTGGAAATGTAATAAAATTAGGGTTAAAATTAAAATTGAAATTGGAGTAATTTGGGGTAATTTGATCCAACTTTAGGGCCAAACTAAAATCTCTTTTCTTCACGGATTCATCCTCATGGGGGCACTTTTCCCTCCTCATCTTCAAAGCAGTCATGGCCAACATCAGGTCCAACAACTGTGCCACCTCTACCCAAAGCCACCATTAGCAAAGCTGACATCGCCTTCACCCTACTTCACGCAACGTCTTCCTCAGTTCTAGATCCATGCCAACGTCAACCAGCAAGCTGCCATCGGCAAACCATGCGACTCTAAGCAACGGTTGTGTTGAAACTGTAGTACGAGTGAACCTCTGCAATGGAGTATGTCTATGCTTACAATAAATTTGTGGAAAAAAATTGAGAAAAAACATGAAAGTTTATGTATTTGATGTCCTCAAAGAAACAGGTAAGATGGATATAGAACCACCAGAGTTCTTATTGAACAATATCACAAAATTAAAAGTGAAGAAAACTCTCAAATAGAACTTCAGCTACCAAACTCAATTCTATGATGATGTTGGAACTGCAAAAAAATTGACATATAGCTATTTTGATATTAAGCTTTTTCTTACATAAAACTGAAAAAAGTGACAACCATTCTGCTTCATCTCTGTCATCACTGAAAAAAGCAACAAAAAACTAAATATAACGTTCATAGAACTTTAGAAAAAGTTTAGAATTTTATAGCAACCTGTGATAAAGATCTTAACAGATCTTTTCTTCTGTTGCAACAGTTTTATTTTTTCCCTTTGTATATATTCTTTGCTTCCGCTGTAACTCTACACACTTTTCTTGAATTTATTCACAATAATACTTTTCTCTGGAGCCCTCTTCTCTTTTCTCAAACACTTACATGGTATCAGAAGAAAGAAAGTAATTAGGGTTCTCAGTTTGCCCCTTTCTTCATCTCATTATCTCTTCTTCTCTCATGGTCACCCCTAATCGCCAAGAAATCCCAATCGCAATCGCAATCGCAATTGTGAAGAAATCTCAATTGCATCTGACCAAAATCAGTTTGTCTAATTACCCCAAATTACTCTAATTTCAATTTTAATTTTAACCCTAGTTTTATTACATTTCCACATCACAATTAATAATTTTTTTTAACACATAATAGCCAGCTGGCAGCTCTGCCGTTAGCAGAATTAACGCCGTTAGCAAAATTAACGCCGTTAGCAAAAAAGACTAACTTGCACAGTTTTTGCAAAAAGTAGGACTTTAGTGAACTTTTTAAAAAAGGGAGGACCACTTTGAACAAACCCCCCCAAAAGAGGGACCAAAATAGGTATTAAACCATGTAAAAATTAGTGCAATTAGATCCCTATTGTTAAATTGAGATAGTGGAGTTAAAATTAAGTTGACCTATCGCGATGACATGGTTTAATTAAATTACGTGGCAGATGGAAGGCATGATACGTGAAATATTATACATTAAACAATTAAAGAAATAGGTTTCTAATAAAAATTTAAATTGGGAATATTTGTTACCAAATTAGGGTTCTAACATTCAAAATTGGGAATCGATTAAGTGAGAGAAAACAAAATTAGGATTGACAGAGGGATCGAAATTGGAGAGAGATTGAGCAAGGTTGTTCTTATTCTTGTTCTATCATGTTTTTGCAAAATTAGGGTTCTATCACAGCTTTCATTGGTGTTGATGTTCATTTTGTTTTTCAGGGTTCTGGTTTGAGTTATTGAAGTATGTCTATGGGTTATTCTTGTTCATCTTTCACATGCAATAGGTGCCGAAAGCAAAATCTTAGTCTTAGTTATCGTGGTGACGGAGGATGGAGGAGTTTCGATGTATCACCGATTTGTTGTAGAAAGAAGTCTATGTTGAGAGCTGCAAAAACAACTAAGAATCGAGGCAAACAATTTTGGGATTGCCCTAAGTACAAGGTAAAATTCATGGAACTTATGGTATTCGTTGTATTGTTCTTGAAAATGAAGTATTGAGTCGTTGTTTTTGATGATTTTTATAAATAGAATGGAAGTGAAGATGTTGGTTGTAACTACTTCATATGGTGTAGTGATGATGGATTTGACGAAAGTGGTAGCTATGTGAAGTGTGAAGGAAAGGGTGAGAGGTTGGTGAAGACTGAAGAAAATGAAGGTGATAAGAAGATCATACTTAATTTGGAGAAAGTCGAGTTGGTTCTTCGAACGTGGATGAAAGTGTTGATAGGGGTTGTTTGTGTTGTATGTGTAATAAAGATTATTATAATTGCAAAGTTGATACAAGTCCATGATGTGTTGTAGGTGTAATGTTGTTAATGTAACGTAATGTTGTAGGCAAGTTCAATGTAATGTTGTTAATGTAATGTTGTTGAATCAAATGAATATTTGCATATGTTGTTCAATGAAATTAAGATTTCCATATGGCCATTGATTATGTATCACTTTTTTAGTTTATCAGTCTATTGATTGAGAATGTATATCATCATTTGCACAATGTATATTTGAGATAATGAGAATAGCTTTTAACAGAGAGAAAAATCAATTCCTCAATCTATATCCAAACCAATCATGTGATGATGAGAATAGTTTTTAACAAAAAGAAAAATAATGTCCCTGTTTTCTCTAGAATAACATATACACAAGAATAAATCCTCAATTGCATCCGAGAATTAATGGTCCTTGTTCTCTCTAGACTTTGTTTATTTGATTTTTTATTTTACAAAACGTAAATCGTCCTTTAGATGAAGAAATCAACAAGTATTAGATGAAGATAGGAACATGTTCATAATAATGAAGATTAAACGAAGAGGAGAATTTGTAAACAAAAGAAAATGGGAGAAAAGTGCAACATTATTAAGCAAATGTAATTGAATTCTCTTTATGAATTTGTTGTTACAACAGATAAGTACAACGTCTGCAACATTAATATAAATGTTGCTACATTATTAGGCAAATATTTTCTCTTAGATGTTAACAATTATCAAAATACCAAATTAGTTTCATCCATTACATACCGTTGTACAATACTAAAATTAAAGCATCACAGATGACCATAACTATTATTTATACAACCATTAGAAAAATATGAAAAAATAAAACATCATGAGGTTGGTTGGTGTGCTTCCTCTGACTATGTCACTTTCTTCAAATTCATCCCTCGCTATGGTTGACCATCACCCATGTGTGGTTGACCTTCAAATAATGGGATAGGTTGTTGTCCTTCCTCTAGCTACACAATAGGTTCTTCGGTTCATTCGTGACCTCTTCCTTACATAGCCTACATCTTTTTCCTCAAGCCACCTTTTGTCATTCTTGTTTTATCATTTCTCATCTCCCACTGCTCTAACCTTCTTTTCTTCTTAGGTCTACTTGGCAAGTTCCTTTTTTATGGAGGCAATAATTAGGATATTGGGTAATCTCCCACAGGTTGTTCCCATTAATAGGATAGATAATGGATGAGTAAATTTCTTCATAGGTTGACTTCCAAAAGTAAGAAGGTATGAAGTCCTCTCCATCTATATTGAGAAACTTCATTGTTGTCAGTGCATGACAACACAGTATTTCAGTGATGCTCTATTTCTTGTAAGTGCATGAATATTCATCTATATTGACCACAAACTTGTCTCCACTTTGTGACACATGTTGGACTTCAAATAACTTGTTTGTAAATCAGTTGTGAAGACAGCACAACATTAATTAATCATGTAGTGCAAAATAATTACAACAATAAAAATTACACAAAAATTCAGTTTACTTGGAAATCCAATATTTAGTTAATTGTGCCTCCTTTTGTATTCTACTCAGGATATTTGGACAAATGGATGCATCAAATGATTGAATCCTTGACTTGTTTGTAGCTCATTTCTTCATCATGTAAACTCATATGTCCTCCAACATCGTAATGATGGACTTAGTCCTCGTATGAACCAAAACACTATTAAAGACCTTTGACATGTTGCTAACCAAGGTATCACATTGAGCTGTGGTGGTGAACCTTGATCTTGACCAATATCTACAATGGAAGCAAAACTATCAACATTAGTCCTACTATTAACATTAATGAAAACATAAATGAAAAGTTAAGTGACACATGCAAACCTTGGAGGAATATTTACTGCATGTGTGGGTGTCCACAACAATCCTCAATTGCCACATATGCACTGCCTCCATATAACCACAGTATGTCATCCAAGGGCATTGTCCTTTTGTACCCACACATTTCAACCTTATTCTTCTCTTATCATTTTTAACAAATTTTATATTTCTGCCATTTTCTAATGCATTTACGTTTTGATTTCATCTAAAATATCTTATTTGTCACCAAAATATGTTCCAACTTCCCATTTAAAATCAATCATTGTTTTAGGCATACTCATGCAACACTGGTGCAACTTCTTCACGTGTTTTGTCACCAATATATTCAATCATGTTTATCACTTAAGGTTCAAACACTATGTACACCATGAATAAAGGAACCTCACAATTTAACCTAGTTAAGTTCACCATATGCATGGCTCTAGTGTCATCACACAAAGGCTTCAACATGTCATCTAACACAAAACCACATCCTACAGAGTACCATAAACCTTTGAATCCAACATACCCAAGCCCTTCATTTACGAACTCCCCCCCCCCCTTCGTGGTGAATAACTACCTTAATATCATCCTCCATCACAGAAAACACAATAAACAAATTTCTACACCTATAAATGACCATATAATGACAACAAAACAACGTATATTAAAAGCAAAACGCAGTGAAAATGACACATTAGAGAAACTTTAAAAATGATGGATAAGGGAGACCACAATGCAATAACCATACAAAGCCATGACAACATTGTGGGATAACCCACTATCCACCTTTCAAAAAAGAAAGGCCATATCAGGACAAAAAGCAGCCAATAATAAATTGAAATCTCAAATACTACATATACTCACCTTGGACATAATTCCCCTCAAAGCACTTTGTGATTCACGTCGAAGCAACTCACGATTAACCTACAACCTCGTGATTCAAACGAAAAATGCCCGATTCCAACCACCAATGCCCTAATTGGGCTCAATCCCTCTCCAATTTCGATCCCTCTGTCAATCCTAATTGTGTTGCCTCTCACTGAATCTATTCCCAATTTGTAATGTTAGAATCCTAATTTGGTGACAAATATTCCCAATTTAAATTTTTATAAGAAACCTGTTTCTTTAATTGTTTAATGTATCATATTCCACGTACCATTTCCTCAATTTGCTACGTAATTTAATGAGACAATATCATAGTGACAAGTCCGCTTAATTTTAACTCTGTTATCCCAATTTAACGACAAAATCCAATTGCATTGATTTTTCATATTTAAGGACTTAATTGAAAAAAAAAATCTATTTGAAAAACTCCAACATCAATAGAAATTATCATAATGATTAAAAAATAGTTTTTGGAATATCTCAATTTCAAAAAACATGTTTCTCTCATTTTGTTATCTTTAAAAAATTATACTCTAACAAAATTATAATTTCTAAAATGATTTCTAACCAAATTTTCGAAAAAAAACATTCATCCTTATGAGACACGTGAATTCAAATTTCTCGAATTAAAATACATTTTTTTTATTGAAAACATCATATTATATATATGTTCTTTGATTTAATTAATGTAATAATAAAATAAGTATTTTAATAAATATAAATATAAACATTTCTCGATAAGATATTATTTTTTATTTATAGAAAATTGTATAAATATTTTCAACAATATATGTGATCAATTAAACATATTTTAATCATTCTCAGAAACTATAATTATCACTACTAATTAATATAAAGAATCTTAATTTCTGATTAATAAAATTTTGGTTCAATTACTCTTTGGTCTTATTTTGGCTAAAAAAATAACATCTAGGTCTTCATTTTTATTGTTGTATTAATCAAGTTTTAATTTTTTTTAAAAATTGGCTTAGTTAGGTTCTTTTCGATAGTACTTTATAATTGGTGTCAAAGACATGTCACATATCAGTTTATAGTTTTTTATTTTTTTTATTTTATTTTAAATTTAAAAAAATGTAAAATTTTGTGTTGACCACGTGTTAGGTCTCGTGGTATGACATGTTGCATTATTAATGTCATGTGTCATTATTTTTTAATTTAGTCCCCATATGTGTTTTTTTATTCAATTCAGTCTCATTTTGTATTAAATGGAACAATATTATACCTCTCTAAATTTGAATCAAATTTATTATTTGTATGAATGTTATACATATCTATATTAGTATTGACTTTTTTATGTAATTAAGTAGCGTATTAAAGTAGAGAGACTCATACTATAATTAACTGTTTTAATTAAAAAATTTTCTTTATTTTGTTTTTTTCAACTTTTACAATGTTTATGACTTAATATTTTTAATATGTGATAAGTTAGAAAATGACTTAAGAGCAGTGGTAACTTTTATAAAAAGATAACACTAGGATATTTTAACAGAAAAAAGTATAAATTATATCTGAAAATAAGATGAAGGATCTCTGATTTACATGTTTGTGTTATGTCTTAGATTTGGGGTTTTATATGATAAGCATATTCATTGTAGAATAATATGCCTTAGCATGCCTAATTTGATATTAAGATTGGAATGAGAACTGAAGTTGTGAGGTTGATGATATTAGCTTGGATAAATGATTTTAACATGTTTTGGTGCAACTAAGAATTGTGAGAACCATGAAAAATCTTGGTGTTTGTTTGTGGTTAGAAATTTTATTTGTGAGATCTTCGAATTGAACTAATTTCACACTCCTTGAGTTAAGAAAGTGAATTTTAAAGCATTATGAGGTTTCTTAAGTAGTGATTAACTCAAGAAGTTTCAAATTACTCAATCAAAGATTAAAGAGGGAGTTTAGAGTTATGATATACCAATGGCATCGTTGTAGCGTCGTCGAGCCTCACTTAGACAGTGGTCACTGACTTAGGGGAGTTGGGTGCCACTTTTGGGTTGCCACACGTTCTAAAATTAGTGGGTTCTGGAGGGTTGCAACATTGGGCACCACTTTCCCAATGTCAGACATTATTTGGTTTTCTTAGTCTAAGTCATCTCTGGAAAAACAGGATTTCACTTTGTTAACTGTCGTTGATAATCAGTCTTAGACATATGATTATTCGTTTTAATCGTTGGGATGTTTTATTTGAGGTTTGTAGTTAGAAAAGTCAGTCTTTTACGATTTCTCTGCTTTAGGTTGCTCTTTTTGTGTAAGACTTTTCTATTTCATATGTTGACAGATTATTATGTACCTACTTGTGGTTTTGGTTTGATTTTGACATAAAAGAGTGTATCTTTGTTTGATATCTTTTATGGTTTTCTAATATTTTGGTTACCATATTGGTTATATTGATTAAAAAGGATGAAGTAAAGTTAACTTGGTAATGATGTAGGTGTTTTTAGGGAGGAAATCCTATTTGTTATGAACTTCTTTAGTATATTCATTGAGGTAGAGATTCTGAGATAGAGGTTATAGTGACACTCTAATAATCATTCAGAGTCATATAAAGGAGAATGAGTTATATGATGAGAGTAGTACGAGGTCCTAGTTTAAGGATGACTTCAAGGTTCTTATGACGGGAGAGGACTAACCTTGTGTGTGGTACGACAAAACTCATTGGCTCTGCAGAGCAATTAAGGTCCCCACAAGTGCAAAACTTCCAAGAGTTTGATCAATACATATATCCGGATAATTGAGTTTAGAAGAATATTTAATTGTGCGTTTTATGTCTTTATAATTATTTGGATTACTTTGTATGTAAATACATCATGTTCAATTGATATATGATGTTTATTTTGCAAATTAGCTTGCCCTTTGTGTATTGTAGGTATTATTTATGTTTATTTCTTTTTTTTTTCAATGATCACTTTATTAGTTTGAGCATATAAAAATATAAGTATAAAGGCATCTCTAAATGATAAAAAGATAATTGTACAAGTAATTATACGTTATAAGACCTTGAGTTACATAATTTGAAGTAAAACTTATAATAGTAGAAGATGTATAAAAGTTGTATTATTATAATTAAATTTTTTTTATTATATATTGTACTAATATACTTTATATCTTGTATTACATGTTTTTTGAATATTTATTGTAAAATGTTTTATATTTAATATTACTTTGCTATTAAAACGAGAAGTTACATATAAGCTTATTCTTTTTAGATCATAAGTATCCTAGTAAAAAACAATTGTAAGTTTAGTATATAAAAAATCTTCTTCGCAAATATTTAAATCAATTGCTTTTTCTTCATTAATAAATTTTAATTGCATATAGTTAAGAGTTGAAAATAATATTCAAGTCTGTCTGTTAATTTTCCCCGTACTCAATCACCAACAAAATAACAATGATAATTAATTTCGTTTATATATGTGTAAACATGTTATATATAACTCAAATAAAAAGAAAAAAAAAGTCACATGCTTTTGGTATTACTAGAAGAACAATATAGATGTAAATATATTTTTAATTTCTCTCCAATTTTCATTTTGGTCCTTGAATTATTTTTACAAGTTCATTGAATGATTTTGTTATTACATTATTTCTTTATTAAAAAAATTGTCAAAGACGTCAAAAAATATCATCTCACTAAATGATAATTTTTTGTTATTTATATTTATATACACATTACATATTTCAATTTTATCATTTATAATATAATTATTGTTAAATAAGTTTAATAGTAACTGCTATTTTAAAACTAAGATAAATTTTATTTTATTTTTTATCATATTATAATTCACACAGTACTTCTTACTTATTCTTTATACTCTTTCTTAAAACTTAAAAAAAAATGTGAATATAAATGTGCGACAATACCTTTATTTACCTTTATTTCCGCTAACTTGTATAGTAAGGATTAATCATGGTGAGGAGTAATGTCTAATTTAATCTGAACCTTAGCCTTTGAAAGCACAAAGATACACAATCTACTAAGACCTGTATCAATCAATTTATTCGATAAATAGTACTATCATACCAGCCAAAATCACATATATTAATATCATGTTAATAAAATTTTAAACTCATTTTCATAAAAAAAAAAAAAATATTACTCAGTAGGAAATGCCAAATGACAAATCAACTAAATGTGTAATGAAACGTGTCCTGCGAGTCAGAACCCAA
Source organism: Vigna mungo (assembly GCA_036885675.1). Taxonomy (NCBI): domain Eukaryota; kingdom Viridiplantae; phylum Streptophyta; class Magnoliopsida; order Fabales; family Fabaceae; genus Vigna; species Vigna mungo. The sequence goes on along the minus strand of CP144698.1, from coordinate 16,149,902 downwards.
AAAATAAAATACAGCAACTAAAAGAACAATTTTACGAAAACTAAAACATATATATATATATATATATATATATATATATATATATATATATATATATATATATATATATATATATATATATTATAATTTAAAGAAAAAAAGTAATAAGAATGAAAAATATTTGAGTCTTGAATTATATATTTTTATTGATATAAAATCAATACTTAAATATATAATAGATCTATTTAAAAACTTTTAAGAAATAGGTATTTAAAACGGAAATAGGTCATAAACTTTAAATTTAAGTTTAACTTATTTGTTTGATGCAAACCAACTAGTAAAGCTGATGTTTTGGATGTGAGGTTAAGTTATTCTAAATATCTACACAATTTTTTCTGCAAAAACATTTAGTAGTGATCTTCAATTCTCGTCTTCGTTCTACCGTTTGGAGATGTATCTGTTAAAGGTTCTCCGGGTACCAACCTACATAATTTAATTTAATTATTTATTATTTTATGTTTTAATATTATTAGTTAACATTTTTTTATTATATTGTAAATAAAAATAAAGAAAAAGATGTTTCAAGAAAGCAAAATATTATAAATTTATACATTGAAGTCTCTAATCTTATAAATGGATAAGTGACACAAAAATTATCAATATTATAAATTTATTTATTCATTTTTTGGGTATGTTTTCTGATTATATTTAAGTTGTATGTTAACATTTTATTTTGAATTGTTTTTTGAGTTTAACATCATTTTAGAGTGGAATTATTTATATTTGAATTATAAAACCAACCCATGGTGGATTGAACCGGATTTGAAGTTTTTCGACTTACTAATAAATAAGTCAAGTTGAATTATTTCACTAAGTGGTCAACTCGGTAGATCGAGACAGATAACCTATTTTGACATAACTTTACAGGAAGATATGGATTAAACTTGATAGACGCATTAAAATTTATGTAATACAATCAAAACATAATTTAAGCTTGATAGATACACTATTGTAGTACTTGTTTGAAAGAAAAAATAACTCCATTAGTTATTTGTAGTGACGTATTTTTATGTAATAAAATAAGTGTGTGAAATTAATATGATGATTAAATTTAATTATGTTTGAACTTTAAAGTAAATCTTATTCATACCTGTGTAGGTTGTTTTAGACTTAAGTGAAAAGAAACTCTTTATTAAATTTATATCTTATAAAAAGTATAAGAAAACATAAAATATTTTAGAGTTTTTATACTTAGGCTTTCAAGCTCAAAAAATAGATGACTGAACTTAGTAAATAGAAGAAATGCATATAACAATGGAAAAAACTCATTTTTAATTTTAAAACAAGATTCTTTTTTCTCTCTCTTTTTTTTTTCACTTTACCTTATTTTTCCTACTCTTCTTCCATTCTCATGTTTTCTCCTCTTTATCCTTATAAAAGCCCAAATTTTCTTCTCCTTCTATCTAAAATTCACAACTTCAAGCTAGCAAATGGATAGAGCACAATATCAACATTGAGTTGTGCTTTTAGTAAGTTTTTTCCCTTTTTCTGTCATCTTTCCTTTTATATGCATGTATGGACTTTAGGGTTACAAAAAAGCTTAAGATGACATTGATCTTTTATGATGATTAATGGTTAGGATTTCAAATTTAAGGTAATCTAAGAAGTTATTTGGTGTTTTCTTTTTGTTTTATCACCCTCTTCAATAATATGTCAAAGAAGATTCAAAATGTAACTAGCTTTACTCTTAATTTTAATTTAAGTTTTAAGTTATACTTTGAATTTGTATTGAATGGTGATTTTGCACGTGATTAAAGATTAAAGGAAACATGTTTCTCAATAATTGATTTTAGAAGGTTTTGTTTTAGGAATTGTTTTTTAGGATACAAAACTTATTTTTTTAGTCAAATTTTGACTATATTTAGAGTTTTGATGATTGAAACCTAGGCATTGTCCTAGAGATAAGAAATATCCAAATCCTAAATCTAGCGTATGCAAGAACAATAAACAATAAATGTCTACAAGAAAGAGAACGACATCAACAAGATCGACTTTTGCAAAAATGAAATTGGTTACCAGTGAGAGAGAGAAGACGAGAGTAAATTCAAGTGGAACGAGAGAGAGAAGACAAGAGTCACAAGAGATAATCGTGCAAAGGAAAAAAATAGTACAAGAAAAACAATGAAATATAGCATAAGAAGAAGATAAAAATTAATTATTTTACACTAATTATAATAAAGAAATTACATAATATCTATTTTTAAAATTTAAAATAATATATGTACATACTTTTTATATCAATTCTAGGTTTAATTAATATAGAAAATCTTCTATTTTATTACAAAACTTCCACTATGCTCAATTTTTGTGTCCATTATAGGGATAGTTGATAAAAAAAATCTATTTTATTAGAAAAAGACTATCGCTTACTTTTTATACAAATTCTAATAATAACCGATATAAAAAGTTTCATTATATTTTTAATTCTATAACGCATCATATGATAGAGTAAATTATAACTAACATTATATATGTAATCGTAAAAAAAAATTATTTTTACATTAATGTGATCAAGGATATGTTAGGTTTACACTTTTATTGTAGAGCTTGGAATGTATAAAATTCCATTAACTTATGCTCATTTTTATGTATAAAAAAGTGTGCTTTTGAGAATATTTTTTAATAAAAATATTATATTAAATAATAAGCTTCTTTTAACCTGTGTAGATTTAATTCAAATTATGAAAGGATGAGGTTTAGAGGTGGTGATTTTGTTTGAGAAATGGAATTTTTATATAAACTGAGTCAATATTACACTTCTAAGTGATTAAAAGTCTATTATGCGTATTGGTATACTAAAAACTCTTATCATTAAATTCTAAAAACTCTTAAATTTGCGAATTATAAATGTTACTAAGTTTTGGTTTTTTTCATATCTTGCTCAAGTAAGGCAATTTCTCCTAAACAAGCTTTTAGTTAAAATAAGTATTTAATTATAGAGCTCTTTTTTCAAAGAATTGAGTAATAGCTAAGTAACAAATCATTGAGTAAGAAGAAGACCAAGAAAATATTTATTTTATTGAAAAATATTTCTCAGTTAAGAGTATATCTTTGAAATGATATTTCCGCATGTTTTGAAACACATTTTGACTTGCTCAATTATTATTTAAAATGTTGATATTGTAATAGTGACAAAAAATTATTAATTCTTTTTTATAGTTATTAGTAGTTAATGACCTAAAATGATTTGATGAGGTATATATATTATAAAATTGTGTGATAGGCGTAATTTGACCTTTAAATATAATACAAGTATTGAATTACAAACCCATAATATATATATATATATATATATATATATATATATATATATATATATATATATATATATATGTGTGTGTGTGTGTGTACTTAAGTTTTTATTTATGATTTAGGTTTCAAAATAAATTAAATTAATTCACCCAAACTTGAATGCATTCGATACAAGCATTTGAATCTTCTTTCTTTTTTTTTTTTTTTTTCATTTTTTAAAACGTATTTCTAATTTTAAATTTAATTTGAGTTAACAACTAGCTCAAAAATATTATTTCTCCACCATGCTTCTGTTGTTCATGCATGGTTTTTTAATATCCTTTTTCTTTCAATATATATTTTTAGTATTTATTTTCAAATTAAATATCAAAAACTCTTAAAACATTATTAGAAGTTAAAAGTAATCCTATATCATGAAATAAACATGTTTTTTGTAAATCCAAAATTTAATCTATTTTTTAAATATAATATAATTAATGTAATAAAAAAAATTCAAAATTGTAAACTTCAATTACCAAAAAACAACATGCATTCTATATATCATCCTAAAATAGTAATTACAATTTAAATCATCCACTCATTATGATTGGCAACAGAAGTATGAGATCAAAAATTTCAGTCTCACTTTTAACATCAGCACACATCAAAAGAGAAAAAAAAAATCTGTTATGGGGGAAAATGCAAAAACAAACGAGTGTTCTTTAAACCTGTGGTATACTTAACAAACAAGTAACATTCAGATCAAAGAAGCAATGTGCATCATCATCATCATCATCATCATCATCATCATCATATGCACAATAATCACAGAACTTTCAAAATTGACATTTCAGTCAATTAACAGAAACAAATTATTAAACACTCCTTGGATACAACTACTACACAATGTGTTGCTTCACTGTGATTAAAAACATGTCTTAGAAAGGAGGCAAAAATCTAATCCAACTTGTACTTATACAAAAGATCAACTGCATAATATATAAACAAGCCTTTATTTTTCCTTACTCTTTCAAAAGTTAATCATCATATTCTACACTTCTGTTGGACATGTTACATCCCTGTAGTTGTCACCTTAGATATAATTCCTTGTAAATGCATTAAACTATATAAGTACTGTGAGAAGAACTCTTTTATCTACAGCAAAAGGAAGGTTCTTCAAATTTACAACTCACACTATCAGCTTTTGGTCCTCTTTGAAGAAAAAAGGTGGCGAATAAATGAAAACTTTACTTTATTTCGCGTAGAAAAGTCAGTTATGGTGCCATTACTTGTCACGGCCTCAGGTTCATCGTCCGGTTCAGGTGGTGCTGAAAATGGTGGTGGTTGGAGAGTGAGGATGAACTTATTAAGCATGCGGATAATCTGGCTAAAGCTTGGTCTGATGTTAGGATCTTCAACCCAGCATGATTGAATGATGAAGGCAAGATCAGGAGATATGTCTTCAGGAAGGTTAGGCCTCTCTTGCTGCAATGTCAAAAGGAAACCATGTTATGCTTAGCAAGAAATTCAATGCCATATAAGGTGAGTTACAAAAGAAAAAGGTATTATTTATATAAATATGGACAATTAAAGAACAAATTTTGATGATTTTGTGCAAAAAAATATGGACATTTTTTTCCATCTTGATGAATATCTTGTCAGTATTTACATTTGGGTAATTCTTGTCATAAATATTACTCCAATATTTCAACTACAGAGCACAAATTACACAAGTTATATTCAGGAAATATCCATTGCAGTACTCCACATATCACAAGAGAGAAATACATATAATGTTTGGTTTGGAATAAACTTAAAAGGATTAGCTTTTGGAGTTTTATGAATAGTTAATGTATTAGCCATTAGCGTTTTATAGGTAGTTAACGTATTAGCCATTAGCGTTTTATGGGTAATGTATTATAGGTAGTTAATGTATTATCTGTTGGAGTCTTATGGGTAATTAATATTTAGCCATTAGAGTCTTATAGACAGGTAATGTAGTAGTTGTAGGATTCTTAAAGGGTAGTAAATGTGTTAGTCGTTTTTGTTTATTTTGAGTATAATGGTCAAGTATGCGAGTCTATAAATTCTATTGTTGACTACATGAACAACGACATAGGTGAATAAGTTTTTTAACAAAGTAATTTTTTTGTCTACAAATTGGTATTAGAGATAAAGAGCTTGAGTGTTCTTTGAGAATTTTGAGTGAGATAGCTAATCTTACCAACAATGTAGCCCTACCCAGGTTGATAAAAGTTGTCAACTATGACAATTGGAGTTTCTAAATGAAGGCTCTTCTTGGATTCCAAGATAACTAAGAGGTGGTGGAAATGGTCACAAAGAACCAACAAACACAAATTTTTCAAAGGCCCAAATGAATGCATTGAAATCAACACGCTCGAAGTACAAGGCAATCTTGTACGTATTGTATCGCGCTACTGATGAGTCTGACTTTGAGAAAATTACAAGTTCCAAATCTTCAAAAGAAGCATGGGATATATTGGAGAAAACATATAAGTGGGTGACCGAGTAAAGGAGGTCCAACTTCAAACACTAAGGGGAAAGCTAGAAAGCATGAAGATGAAAGAGACAAAAGGAGTTGTCGAGTACATTACTCAAGTAGAAACTGTGGTGAACTAGCTCAACATTAATGGATAGGAGTTGCCCACTAATCGAGTTATGGAGAGGATCTTGAGGTCATTAATCGATGACTTTGAGAATGTGGTGTGCGGATTGAGGAATCCAAGGACCTATTAACGCTCTTGGTTGAAGAGCTTGCTGGTCTCCTAGGGTGCACAAGCAACGAAAGAAGAAGAAGAAGAAGTCAAAGGCACCTAATCAAGTACTCCAAATGAAAGCAAGAAGGGAAAATGTTCTATATTCAGAACGCTCAAGGCAAAAAAGAGGTCGAGGTGGTAAAGGAAACGATCGTGGTGGTAGAGGCCATGGAGGAAAGAAAGAAGGGGAAGAAGAAACTGCCAACAAAATTGGCGCGGATGAGGTCAAGGTTGAGGTCAGTGGAGAGGAGGTCAATCAAGCAACTCAAATGTTGAATACTTTAAATGTAGAAAATAAGGTCACCATGCAAAGGATTGTAACTCAATTAGGTGTTACAATTATGGTACGGTCAAACATTTTGCTAAACATTATCGATCTTAGGATAGAAGGGAAATAAAGAACAACCTTCTCACAAAGATGTCAAAGAGGGAGATGTGTTGCTGATGATGACACGTAGCTTTGATGTCGAGCACATCGAATTGAACAACTTTGCAAGACATCTAAGCAAATTGGATAGCTCAGTGGGGCATTTGGACAACTTGCATAGCTCGGTGGGGGCATTGGATAGCTCAGATAATTTGAGATGATCAATATAGTGAGGAATCAGTGACAAGATTGAGGCATTGCCACACAAGTGTGATGAATTGGTGACCGTGATGCCACAAGGAAGGAGGAGATCAAGAAGCTGATGGCAAAGCTTGACAGTTTGCAAAGTGACGATGTGGTAAACAACAAGAAGATTGAGGAAATGCAGTGAGAGGTGGTGCAACCGCACAAGGCGTGAAGGTGACCGAGGTTATCGAACAAGGGTGGTAGACCAAGAGATGAACGTGGCAAGGCTACAACACATGATATTAGAGATAGATCGTTTCATCACGCAACACACACAGAGAGTGTGGATAGAGCTCAAGGAGCAACAAGTGAGAATGTTGGTGAAGGCGATACAAGAGGTCGTAGCAAAGAAACTCAAGTAAAAAGACCAAGATATTCAGTTCCTGGGGAAGCTTAATTGGGTGCTTCGAGAAAGAGTGAAGAGTCTCAGTGTGGAGAATCAAATATGGAGAGGAGAATTGGAGAAGGTTACTGATAGGGTATAGGAGGATAGGAATATAATGGTTAATGGGTTTACATGAAGGAGAATTATATAAATAGATCCTGTTATGTTGTTAAGGGGAGGGAGAATATATTTTGTAAAGTCAGGCTTTGGCTTGTGTAGAGAGGTTATGCTCTCAAGGGAGGTTATGCTCCCAACCCCATTCATTGTACCATTCCATACATTCATTCTGAATAAGAGAATTCTTTCCTTTCTTTTCTATTTTCTACTGTTCTTGAGAGTTCTTTGTTAGGTTCCAAACCCAGGAACCTAACAGTTACTGCTGAGAACTGAGTTGGAGGAGTCAAGTTGGGTGAGCAACAGCTGCGAGATGTAGAATTGTGCAAAAAATAGAAACCAATATGATGGCCTTGTGGGAAGAAGAATGTGCAAAGTGTTTGGGGACAATCATTGTAAGGAAGAAGAAAAAGATCAGAAAAGGGTTGAAAGTTGCAGTGGCCAGTGGTGGCAACAAGGTCTACAGGAGCTATTGTTGTGGTGTGGCTATCATGATCTATGTGTGTTGTCGAAAACAAAGATAATTTCATATGGTCAAAGAGTGAACAATCACCGATTGGAAAAGGAGTTAGTGTCTGTGCAAGTCGAGACGAAGGACAGAAGAAGCATTTAAGTTTACAGAAGAGTTTTGTTGGGTTTGGAATAAACTTAAATATATTAGCCGTTGAAGTCTTATGAGTAGTTAATGTTTTAGCCGTTTTTAACAATTTTTGTTTGTTGAGTATAACGATCAGGAATATGTGAGTCTAAATTGTATTGTTATGAACAACAAAACAAAGGTGAATCAGTTTTTTCACAAAGTAAATTTGTTGTCTACATCCAAGCATTTGCAATTTGCATAACATGATGACCAGTTATAGATGACCAATCTAAGTGAAATTTAATACCTTAAATGCAGCAGCATAAGCAGCCTGTAAATTCGACATTCCTTCAAAAGGCATGCGATTTGTTAGTAGCTCCCACAAAACAATTCCAAAGCTGTAGACATCAACCTTATTGTTGTAATGCTTTTTCTCCCCTTGACGCAATGTCACTGTACTGTACAACTGGAAAAACACAAGCAATCATAAAAAGTATCTTAAAAAAAAAATGCATGACGGTCAGTGTTACAACTATAATTTCAGTGGAATGGAACTTTACCCAACTAAAAAAATGAAACAACTATAATCACCCTACAGGTTACTGCCAACATCCACCACGACTTAATGTAGCGATCATGACTGATAAACAGCTTTGTTTATCTTGCTTGAAAACCCCAACAAATCTAAACTCAAATACTTCTTGTGTATTGCCAGTGTGTAGTGCACTGCGTATTGGTTTAGGACTTTGCAACCTGATGAGTGTTCATTTCAAGTGAGTCTGCCACTCATCTGTCTTATATCACATTAGTATATAATAAAGTATCATGTTTACACTGATAGTGATGACAGAATAAGATGAACACCAAATAAGTACAAGCTTTTCTGAACACTTCAGTCAATTTTTTTTTTTTCATTAATTGCCAGCAGAATGATAACATCTTGTTCATAAGGCACAACACACCTCGGGTGCCATCCAACGGTAAGTTCCAGTTTCTGCAGTCATCATTTCAGTCACAGATTCTTCTCTTGCCAAGCCAAAATCAGCAAGTTTAACCGATCTCTGGTTTTCCGTGAGCAGCAGATTGTCTACATGGTAGCAATTTGAAACAATAGTTCAAGTGAGTCAGACTATGAATACTAGAAATTATCAATATAAATCTATTTCAAACGTAATCATTAATGTCAAAAACTACAATGATTAGCTACCATAAAAGCAAAAGTTCCAATCCAGAAATACAAGGTACTCTACCAAATGAACAGTTTCCTCTTTATGATTTCCAGTGAGATAGTCACAAGGTGACCTTAAAGAGGCTCAAAAGAAATAAGATTAAGTGGTTAAAGGATTTTATAGGCTAAAGTCAAAATATTATTTAGTTTATATTGTAATTCCTTCATGTTAGATCTCACTTGTAGAGTTATCTTATCATTTACTTGTTGGTATTTTTAAGGTTATATAACTGCATTCTTTTTATCTATCAATCATGAATGAAGAATATGAATGCTCATGTTATAGCTTTTCTTTAGCTTTAATGGTAGCTTTTAGGTATTTTTACAGTAGCTTAGAATTAGCTTCCATTAAGATAGCAAAGAAGTTTCACAAAAAATTATAATCACGAAGGAAATTTGGCTACTGAAAATACCATTACAGAACAGAAGCTGCAACTAGATAAATGTATGGTGCACACTGAGAGACCATAAGAAATAACAAATCTAAGATACCAGAGCTCCCAAATCATATTCTAATTTTTAAATAAGAAAGAAATTTTCTTTTGTTCCTTCAATGATATATATGACTAACTCTACAGTACCAAGACTAACATGTTTTAAATTAAAGGGTACCTACCAGGCTTCAGATCTCTATGTATGATTCCATTGGCATGTAACCAATCCATGGCCAGAGCAATATCAAGGGCAAACTTTATAGCCACATAAAGCTCTAATTGTTTAGGGCGTATAGTGATCAGATATCTTCGCAGTGACAAACCAGGTAACATCTCTGTAACAATAACCATCAGAGGATCCTTACAGGCTCCAATAAACTGGAAGAAACAAAGAAATGCATTATCTTCAGAAACAGACATCTATTAGTCCTACAGTAGCCTAAAGATCAAAAGACCATAATATACACTTCACACTATACATAGATAAGTCTTCAGTGAAACAAACGATACAAAGCAGATACAGTTATAACATTTGAAGATATGGTGATATATCCCACATACAAAAAACACTACTCACCTTCACAAGATTCTCATGGTGGACACGGGACATCATATTAACTTCGCGAGCAAAACAATTCTCCCGTGAAACTCTTTCTTCTAAAGTACTCCCACGATGCAGAACTTTGATAGCAACAATCCGGTCTCTGTACCTGGAAAATTATTAACCTACACCTACATAAACCAGCACTCCAGCTGCCAGCAAACAACTTGAAGTATACACATAGTTGTACAGTTGAATCCACCATACCATAGCAACATTGTATTTTCTAATGCATCCGCAATTAATAACATTGGAATAAAAGTCAAATTAAGAGTTGGAAGCTCTCCATTAAAATCTCCATCTTTATATGGAACTTCACAAGTGTTGGGAAACCCGTTGCAAAACTAGAAATCACGTCAGTTATGCTACAGAATGTGGAAGCTATAACTACTTGCTTCTCATTAGATGTGAAAAACCATATTTAAAGTTCTTTTTTATCTTAAACCATAGTAAAACATTTACTTTTAAGTGATATCCACCATCCGAACACAATTCTAGTAGACATTACAATACAGTTATATTTGAGTGTTAGCTTAACTGATTGCAGGTTAATACACAATTGCACATAGGGAGTTATAAGGTTGATTTGGTGGGTTTGGAAGAGAGGGTGGGAGAGATGGTGAGCTCAACTCCCAACTAACAAAATACGAAACCAATCAAAACAAAAACACAATTGCATATAATTCCAGTAGATATCATATCACCATACAGTCATGATTGAGAGTTAGCTTAGCTGATTGAAGGTTAATACACAATAGTCACACTACTACTAGGTCTTACATGTAAGAAAAATTATCACCTTTAACTGGTCTTCTGACCAATTGTTCACACACGAATTAACAAACTAAAAATAATCAATAAATGGGAAAAAAGTTACTACAAGAAATTGAAAAATTTAGGCAGGCAACACATTCAAGGCTTTGCCACACTGACCTTCCTTCATAAACTATTCCATGAGCACCCTCGCCAATTTTTGACCCAATAAACAATAGCTTGGGGTCAATCAGAAGACTTTCGTCAATTGTTAGCGGTTCATCTTCTATTGAACCAATGCTTTGCCTCGCTGATTTTGATTTCAATCCAACAGAACTGTTCTCATATTCCTTCTCTTCTCTTTCCCCTTTGTTCCTTTCTCTGCAACTCATGCTGCAACCTTAAACTATAACCAAGCCCTCATTTCAATACATACCAAGAATAAGAAATAAAGACTCTCTAAATCCAACAACAAACCCACCTCCCCTGAATAATCGTTCCAACATAAACACACCTCCAAAGTAAATGGAAAATATAAATAAACAAAATTCCTCTAACAGATCACAATCCCCTCCATCCAAAATCAATCATCCACTGCCACCCCGCCTCAAAAAAATAGTAAAAACCGAATCTTTCTCATAGGTTGTGTTCACCCACGTAGCACGTTCCCCCTCTTTCAAACCTTTGCTTCAATGAGAAGCTGGCCACCGTTTGAAGTTCATTCAAAGAAACCCATCAAATAAAAATTAAAAATTCACACAAAAAAGTATATTGAATGAAAAAAAGAAGAAGACAGAAAGTAACTTACAACAGACGAAAAACAAAATTTTCAGCGAAAATTCACATACACCCAACAAAATCCCTCCAAGTTTATGTTCTAAAACTGTCCCAAAACACCCCAAGTTAACTGCAAGTGAAGAGTAAGCGGGAATATTCGAGTTCACTTTCTCTCTCTAAAAAGGGGAGGTTTTGGTCCCGAGTCTTCTCTCTCTACCCCGAAGTTGGAAGTGGGAAGAAGACATGTTGGTTCGGACGAGGGAGGGTTGAAAGTGTATCCAAAAATGTAGTGTTCGGTGACAGGTGATGTTTGGGAAGACGAAAAAACCAAACGTGAAATGAAAAATGTGATAAATAATGAGGCATTGTCGTATGAAAGAAAAACACGTGGATTTCGGAAAACGATGTTGCCGATGTGGACGTTATTGGTGGAATCAGTGTGGACAGATATCACCGTTACGCCGGCTCGGCTTACGCGGCTCCCCGCTTCTTATCCATTACATTTTGCCACGTGCACATTTTACATTTCACTCTTCTAGAAACTTGGACTACACTTTTTAATATTTTCTTATTATTCGTCTCAACGTGCGTTTCAAACTCCCTATAGTTATAACTAATTTAAAATAATTCAAATTGGCTGTTTTCAAATTTTAGATATCATATTAGCTTATGTTTTAAATTTATTCTCAAATTAATTTATATTCACTCAATAAAAGTAAAATATTTGTTAAAAATAATTTTACTTTATTAAAACTGTTTTAAAAAATCTTGGTTTATTTATTACAAGTATCGTGAAATGGAGGTAACCCTGTTCTTTACCATTATTATATTTTCTCGTTACAAAATTATTGTAGATTTGAACTTTTCATATACAGAAATACTAGTTAAAGATTAAATAAATAAAAAAGATTAAATAAATAAAAAATAGAGGTTTGGCTGCAGTTATTTTCTATTATATATATATATATATATATATATATATATATATATATATATATATATATATATATATATATATATATATATATATATATATATGTAAAATCATTAGTAAAAAATAGAGTTTTTAAAATGCACATTATGCATCGGTTTATCAGAAACCGAAGTATAATATTGCGCGATAATATTTTTAAAAATAAGTCTAACTTATAGGTTGTGGTTCTTTGATGAGTCGCGGTCTATACATGAATAGACCGCGGTTCTCCCAAGAACCGTGGCATAAAACTCCTCTGATATCTTCCATGTGGCACACCTGCAATAAATGGGCAGTTGAGCGTCAGGGAATAGGTCGCGATTGTCTGGGGAACCACGGCCTATTCTCTTGTAAAATTCTGACATTCCCTGCTGTAGTCTAAACACCATAAAGGTCAGGGAATATACCACGGTTCCCCCATAACCGCGGCATAAAACCCCTCTGACATTTCCCACGTGGCAAACCTGCAATAAATGGGCAGTTGAGCGTCAGGGAATAGACCACAGTTGACTGAGGAACCGCGGCCTATTCTCCTGTAAAATTTTGACATTCCCCGCTGCAGTCTGAACACCATAAAGGTCCGGGAATAGACCGTGGTTCCCCCCTAGAACCATGGCATAAAACTCCTCTGATGTCTCCCACGTGGCACACCTGCAATAAATGGGCAGTTGAGCGTCAGGGAATAGACCGCGGTTGACTGGGGAACCGCAGCATAAAGTTGGCAGAAAATTTCAAAAATTGCCATTTCAGATAACTTTTTGATTTTTTTTATCAGAATAGGCCGCATTTATTATGGCAACTGCGGCCTATTCCACTATATTACCTCGGTTTGATTTTTAACCGCGGTAGTATCATTTAAATAGGTTAAAAAAAATATGTGAACAGTTTCATCTTCCACACGAATTCTATGAAACTCAAAGCTTTCTCCTCTCTGCCGCGAGTGTCTTCTGCATCGTCAACTTCCACTTGGAAATCGTCAACTTTCGCCGTGCCATTCCTCTCTGCCGCGCCCATTCCAGGTATTGCCTTCGTCGTTTTTGCTTTCTATTGTTTTGGTAATGTAGACATAGAAAATATGTAGACATAGAAAATTTAGACATAGAAAATTTAGAATTATTAGAATTTGCATAATAAAAATTACTATTGTTTTTGCATAATAACAAATATTTAGAATTATTAGAAGTCGTTTTTGCTTTCTATTGTTTTGGTAATGTAGACATAGAAAATATGTAGACATAGAAAATTTAGACATAGAAAATTTAGAATTATTAGAATTTGCATAATAACAATTACTATTGTTTTTGCATAATAACAAATATTTAGAATTATTAGAATTTAATCCTTAATAGAATTCCTAAACCTTATAATATTTGAGTAATCACTAGGTTAAATTAATGTTTGAATGCTATGTATGAAATTGCAAGTTTGATTTTCAGTACCTTATCTTTTTATGTAATATTTAGGAATGATTGAAATTGGATTAACTTACCATGCATTAGTGTTGAATACGAGAGAGGGGTAGAGGAATTTATACAATTTGCACAACGTAATGAGGGTACAAGTGATGATGAAGTGAAGTTTAGATGTCCTTGTGTGAACTGTTTGAATGGGAGAAAGTTGAACGCAACCCAAATTAGAGAACATCTTATATGTGATAGTTTCCTAAGATGCTATACAACATAGATATGGCACGGCGAAGAAATTCACTTTCCGACTGACTCCCAAACTGGAAATGTTATTGATTCCACCATGGAAGAAGATCTACCGGATGAAGACAAATTAGAGGACATGATCCGCGATGCTGGCGCAGAAAATTTTGTCAAAGCTCATGTGTATGAGACGATGTCGACCGATGCAGAAACACCTTTGTATGTTGGTTCAACTAAGTTCACACGTTTGTCAGCGGTGTTAAGGCTCATGAATTTGAAGGCAAGCAATGGATGGATTGATAATAGTTTTACATAATTGTTGACGTTGTTGAATGAAATGCTGCCAGATGGAAATACACTACCCACTCGTAATTATGATGCGAAGAAAATTCTTTGTCCAACGGGTATGGAGTATAAAAGGATACATGTTTGTCCCAATGACTGCATTTTATATAAGAAAGAGTTTGAATTTTTGACAAAGTGTCCAAAATGTGGGTTATCACGATACAAGTCAAAAAACAATAATGAAGATAATGGTCAGATAGAAAAAAATGGATCTGCTTTGAAAGTAGTTTGGTACCTTCCAATTGTGCCCAGACTTAAGCATTTGTTTGCAATCCCAAAGATGCTAAAAACCTTAGATGGCATGCAGATGAGAGAAAAATTGACAGGCTACTTCGTCATCCAATTGATTCAAAGCAATGGAAAAATATTGATCAACAATTCCCCCAATTTGGTAAAAAGTGTAGAAATCTTAGGCTTGGTTTAGCCACTGATGGAATGAACCCATTTGGTAATCTAAGTACCAATCATAGTTGTTGGTCAGTTATATTGATAATTTACAACTTATCACCTACATTGTGCATGAAGAGGAAGTACATGATGTTGTCTATGATGATATCTGGTCCAAAGCAGCCTGAAAATGACATAGAGGTTTATCTAAGCCCACTAGTTGAAGACTTGAAGTTGTTGTGGGTTGATGGGGTTGAAATATTTGATGCATTCGCTTCTAAAACTTTTGTGATGCGTGCAATGTTATTTTGCACCATTAATGACTTTCTAGCTTATGGTAATTTGTTAGGATACAGTGTCAAGGGTCATAAAGCATGTCCTATGAAGAAAACACTGCAACTCATCAATTGAAACACGGAAGAAATACGATGTATCTGCGTCATCGTAGATTTCTAAAACGTAATCATCCATATTGAAGGTTAAAAAAAGCATTCAATGGATATCAAGAGAGGGATGAAGCACCAAATCCACTTACTGGCCTTCAAATTCTTGAAAAAGTTAATAAAATACATCATGTATTTGGGAAAACATCCAAGAAGTCATCTATAACGACCCCTTGGAAGAAGAAATCAGTATTCTTTGATCTTCCATACTGGTCAAAGTTAGATGTTAGACATTGCATAGATGTGATGCATGTAGAGAAGAATACGTGTGATACCTTGATTGGTACACTACTCAACATTCAGGGAAAGACAAAAGATGGAGTGAATGCTCGTTTGGATTTGGTTGACATGAAGAGTTGGCACCCAAGGAGATTGGTAAACGTACTTATTTAACCTCTGCATGTTACACAATGTCTAGACAATAGAAGATAAGTTTTTGCCTTTGTTTAAAAAGTATCAAAGTACCACAAGGATACTCTTCAAATATGAAGAGTTTAGTGTCGATGCAGGACTTCAAACTTGTTGGCATGAAGTCTCACGATTGCCACGTCTTAATGCGACAATTGTTACCGGTGACTATTCGTGGAATTTTGCCCAAAAATGTTAGGCAGACCATAAACAGGTTGTGTTCGTTTTTCTCGTCAATATGTAGTAAAGCCATCAATCCTACAAAGTTAGATGATCTTCAAGGCGAGATTGTTATCATCTTGTGTCAACTAGAGATGTTTTTCCCTCCATATTTTTTTTGACATCATGGTACATTTACTTGTTCATTTGGTTAGAGAAATCAAATTGTGCGGACCGGTATACTTAAGATAGATGTATCTTGTTGAGCGTTATATGAAGATTTTGAAAGGGTACGTTAAAAATCTATATCGTCTCAAAGGTTCAATGATTGAAAGGTATATTGTTGAAGAAAGTATCGAGTTTTGTTCAGATTACATGACATCAACGAATCCAATAGGAGTTCCTCGCACATCATGGTTGAATAAATGTTCTATAAGTAAAAGCATCCGAGGTATGAATGTGGTGACAAAAGATCGCGAAGAATTGTTGCAAGCGCATCTTTATATATTGAACAACACAGATAAGGTGATCCCTTTTTTGCAAGCACACAAAGCCATTGTTAAGAATAAAAATCCAAGACAATCATAGAAATGACAGTTGAAGGAGCATAACAAAACATTTATGTCTTGGTTCAAATATGAAATTGACAAAGAGCCACATTCTTCTCAAACTTTATTGTGGCTTGCAAATGATTTAAAGTTTGATGTCGTATGTTGTACAGGTTATGAAGTCAATAAATTGCACATTCTATACGAAAACTTTGGATAATAAAAGCACAATACAAAATAGTGGAGTCAGTTTAAAGCTGAGTCGCTTCAATTTTCCACATCAAAAGATCAATCTCCTGTACTTGGATCAATGAGATATTATGGTATAATAAAAGAGATATGGGAGGTTGATTACACCAACTTTTTTGTTCCATTGTTCAAATGTAAGTGGTTTGACAATAAGAGTGGTGTGAAAATAGATGAATCGAGTATGACACTGTTGATTTTCGAAAGGTGGGTTATCGAGACGAACCGTTTATCATGGTACATCAAGCATCTCAAGTTTTTTTATGTCAAAGATCCTACGTCTGACCATTGGTATGTCGCTCTTCAAGGCAAAAAACAAATTGAAGTTAACGAAGACAATCTGATTAATATTCATATTGCTGACAACCATTCATTTCAAACTACGACAAATTTGGATGACCAACCTCTAGTTGACGATGTACATGCAATTCGGTCAGATCATGATGAGGGAATATACATATGATGAGTCCATATCTTTATGTATGAATTTCAAATTTCTGTATAAGTTTTTTATTAATATTTCCTATGATTACTATTACATGTTTTGTTATATTATATGATATTACATAAGTCTTTTATTAATATTACATGTTGTTATTTATTTTGACAGATATATAACTGACCATCCACATTCTTCAGGGGATGAGGCTCCCCCTTCCAGATCCACTAGAGGACCCACCAGGATAAAACAAATTTTGATAAGAAAAAATAGTGGTGAAAGAACACCAGTGAATGTTAACGTGATCACGGGTGTGACAAGATTATAACTTGGAGTAGTGGCACGTGACAAGATTAGTATTCTTACTCCATCTTTTGACCATGTGTCCGAGGTTGATCGGAACATTATATGGAACGATATATCGGTAAGTTAGTTAATATCATTTGAATTACAGTTTGTTTATATTGATAATTTTGTATTGATACAACTTTATTATGTTTATTTCAGCTGACATTTGACATTCCAAATGTCACAACACTTAGAAATAAGTGTTTATCAACTATTGTTGAAAACTTCCGAAATTTTAAAAGTAAGTTGACCTCAAGATATATTTATGAAAGCAAAAAAATAAGTCTCCATGTAATACATATAAGACCATTAATGAGGAGACTTGGCGGCTCTTTGTACAGAGTCGGACAACAGAGGAATGACAGGTTAGTATAATTGATATTATTCAATTCCTCATTAACAAATATATATCATATGAACTAATTAATTAAACATATGTGACAGGCAAAAAGAAGCAAAGCACAAGAAACAAGTGTTCAAAATAAAAACCCCCACCTATTATCTCGTGGTGGGTATAGGAAGCTTGAGGAGAAATTCCTCAAGCAAAAGGCAGAAGCTAGACCACCATATGAGGGTGGTAGCCCCTAGCCTCCTTCTCCACCTTCTCGGCATGAGAAATGGAAGTTGGTTCATATAGAACCATCAGACACCTACTCTTCTGACACTGTACGGGAAATATCTGAAAGAATTGTAAGTTATCACTGTTCCTAAAATAATAATAATTTCATTATACATACTACATTAAACTTTTGAAAGAATAATGGTGTTTTGTAATGTTACAAGACTCCTTGGTTGAGCAGAGCTCCCAAGGTTAATTCACTCTAGAGGGTCGTCAGGATATTCTTACTGTTGCAATTGGACGACCTGAGCACCCTGGACGTGTACCTGCTGCTGGAACTGGAGTAGGCATTTGAGATTATTTTGGGAGCTCTTCTCGTCAGACTTCATATGCATACAACGAAGCACAAGAACAAAGGCTGACACAAGAGATCACAAAAAAGCTTCGAGCGGACCTTAAGGAGGAGCTTAGGATAGAGCTCAGGACAGAGCTTAGGACAAAGCTTAGGGATGAATTGTATAATGAGGTATGCGCCATGTTCCAGTAGCAGTTTGAGAGCTATGACATGCACCCGATGCCATCTGATGAGTCAATATTTTCTTGACTTCACTTAGTTTATTGTGCTAGAATTAATCAGAGAATTGTGCTTAAATGTCCAGTA
Organism: Vigna mungo; assembly: GCA_036885675.1. Lineage (NCBI taxonomy): Eukaryota > Viridiplantae > Streptophyta > Magnoliopsida > Fabales > Fabaceae > Vigna > Vigna mungo. The sequence continues at coordinate 16,131,205 of CP144698.1, read as the reverse complement.
TTTTTCCGTTTTTGCTAATAGTGCTTAATTTGACCGGAAATTCTAATTTTAATTAATCTAAATATTCTGAGCTAATTATTTGCATTATTAATTGCAGGGAAAATTTTGGAAATACAATTTGGGACATTTGGAAGTTAAATGAAGATTTGCAGCCACCGCCCAAAACTAAAGCGTTGATTAATGACTTCGAATGTCCTGCAAGGAGAATTATGGATTTTTAGTTTCCACAAAGTGATTCATTTTGCAATTGGAATTTAGAAGCATATAGTTCATTGTGACTGCCTAAAGAAAGAAAAGGAATTTTCATCCAAGTTGGGCTTGGAAAGCTGAAACAAAAAGAAGAGATTCGCTGGAGTCAAATTAGAAAAAAGAGTGGTGCATATGGTGATGTTCTTGCTGCACTCCACGCACACTTGATTCAACGGATTTTTCTTTGCTGAAAGAAAAGAGGCTCACTTCCTTTTTGGAATATGGAGCATGTGCTGGCAGCAATAAAAACAACAGCTGCAAATAGCTAATGTGCATCACGAAAAGAATGTCTAGCAGTTGCCACACTTCTTCTTCACGACCCATAGCAGGTGCTTGAAGAAATAACACTCCAACGCGTCCAGCAACAATAGCCCGTCAGTGGATTGCAACAACTTGCTTGATTCACTTGGGCTTGACGTGAAGGAGCTTACAAGTTGTAGAAGTCCAGAAAGTGCTTGGAGAGAAGAAGTGGCTGTCACGGCTTGATCCAGCAAGACACGACAGGTCCAACATTATTGGAGTAGCTTGGGCAGCAACACACACTTGGGTTGAGGAAGCACATCACAACCCAATGATAATTTGAAGAGCTTCAGCATCCAAGCTTGGGGAGTGCACGGCCTGATCCAGCAACAACTTGCATCAAGCTTTAAACAATCCAGCAGCTTGCATCAAGCTTTAAATAATCCAGCAGCTTGCACATTCCAGCGTTGAAGAAAATGTAATGGTGCAACTCACGTTCAGCAGCTTCATGGTCATGGCCCAGCAAACACCTTCATGGTCCAACACCTCTTCAAATGGACAGCAGCCTCCATGCACGCTACAGCTTACATCCGTTTCTTGCGTTAGAAAACTCCAGCAACAAGCTTCACACGTCCAACGGCCCAAAGGAGCTCACATGTCACGGCCTGTGCAAAGCTAAACGCGTCCAGCAGAGGTAGCAGCGTAGTCCAGCGAGGTGCAGATGGTAATTTAAATCTGGAAGAAAGCAAATCCACATCATCACAGTCCAGCCTTTGCACGTCCAGGGTTTTTGTAGAAAAGGGTGATATAAAAGAGGTGTCCAGCCGCCACCATGGGAGGCATCTTTGTTTTTCTTTAAAGAGACTTTTTATCACATATTCCTAGGGAGGAGGAGACATGGAGGGGGATGTCCAGTAGCTTAAAACTTCAATTCTTGTCGAACACGGTGATTTATTCAAGAGCTGTTTTATTTCTTTTCTTCATTCACGCTTGTACCGAGAGGTTTTTATATGTTCTAGATATTCATTTACTCCATTTTACGGTTAACGCATTTTATTTCAAGTGTTGATTACGGATTATTGTTCACGCATTTCTTTTTCTCTTTCCGTGATGAATATAATTAATGTTAGGTTAGTCAAAATCTATTGCATTTAATTTGCATTGGTAGATGCCCACAATATGCCTTACCATGTTTTAATTAGCTACTGTGTTTTATTTTAAATTAGTTCACACATCTAGCTTATAATCGTTCAGTTTACTTTTTCCATTCACGATGTTGTCTGTTCTGTTCGATTTTGATAATTTAGTTGCGATGTTAGCTTAGGTTAGTCGGGTTGGTCGTTAGCAAAATTACATTGTTTCCTTCAGATTTCTTGGACTGTTCTTGTATTTATTCTGCTCTGCCTGGCACTCTATGAAATCTGACTATGTTCTTGCAATGAGTATACGCTTAGTTGTCCAATTGGTGATTGTATCTTCACTTAGTTGATCGATCTGTATAGAACACATTGGATGGAATAAGTGTATTGCGTTCGCTTAGTACGCGATTATGATAGCATGATTAGCCTTCGCTTAGTCGGTTAGCTGTTCTGAATTAGAGGCTAGAGTAGTTTATTCATGAGACTCTTTCGCTTTAATTGTCATACTGCTACTCTGATTTAGCTCAATATTTAATCTGTTGTGTGTCTGCGATTCGGTATACAATTAGTTACCTAATCGGTGTTTAATCTTCGCTTAGTTGATTAGACTGCATGGTGCATGACTGATTAAATTTGTGAATTGCATTTGCTTAGTTTGCAATTCTGAAAACCGAATTAGCCTTCGCTTAGTTGGGTGATTCGTGTTGGATTTGGATTAGAGTAGTGTCTACTTGTCGTTAATATGTGATTAAAAACATAGTAATTGAGTTAATGAGCAACCGTTTTTATTTTGTATTTGATTCCGTTTTGCATTTCTATTTTCACATTTATGTTTGCATCCTTGTTATAATTTAATTCATTTGCATTCACAAAACCTTTCACAAACCCCCCACTTCGTGTTTGACCTGATTCTCGAACCACAGTTTGGTTCTTGAGAGACGACCTATGAGTCACTTCCTAGTCTATACTGCATTCTTATGCACATTAAATTTGCATGGGGTGCGACACCCATCACCATCTACTGTACAGGTACAAGAACATGTTGTGCCTCCCACAAGTAAAATTATTAAACATTTATGTGCAATTATTTCTATTTTTTGTATAATATAACATTTACTCTGACAGGGAGAAGCGGGAAAGGAAGTTGTTCAGCACCAGCCGTCCAAGGGGATGACATGGACGATGCTAGTCCATGTCTGCTATACATTTTAGATGGTACCGAGACGATGCTGGTAGCTCGTGGAACAGTGTTTAAGGCAACGACTGTTATTCATGGTATGGAGCTATCAGAGGATGAGGTGAAGGTCTCAGTAGACGACATTATCATACCAAATGCCTCAGTTCCTCTGCCCACAGATGAGATTTTCACCGTGGCACATCCATTCCAGTCTTTTATCGCTTGGCCTAAACAATTGGTTGGTTCAGTTTCTGACTCCCCAGTATGGAATTCTACTTTACACTTCTCAATTTTAAAGTTTACATGTTATTGATGTCAAAACTTATCTTATTTTTCAATGTAACAACAAACGTAGGCATAAGAGAAGATTCCTCTATCTGAGGACGAGCCTCTTGGTTCATTGCAGCTACTTGTTGACACAATTGCAGATAAGCCTTTGGAGGTTGAATATGATGCTAATGTATTTGGGAGAGGCTCTAAGGTCCCATTATACCTGCATAGCCAAGATGTCAGAGAGCTTACGTCGGGAACAAAAGAGTTGAATATTACATTAGTCCAGCTATGGATGATGTAAGTCTATGAGCAATTATTTATATAAAATTGATTTATATATCAAGTATACTTATATCACTGTTAATTTTTCATTTCAGGTATATGTTTGGGATCAGTAAGAACTTGGGGTACAATGATGACTATGGGTTCATTGATCCCTAAGTCATTCACGAAACAAATGATTTTGATTAGATCACAACACATCTCACAAGAAGATTTGCAAGCGGCAAGAAAATATATTTTATGCCTTATATATTTGGGTAAGTGAACTTTGTTAACATAATAAAGTTCCATATGTGATTTTAATATATAATAATTAAGTTATTATGAATTTCAGGCGCCATTGACAGCTTCTTGTTATTTCTATACAGGAGAGTTATGCTTTGTGGTTCTGCTCATTGCACAAGTCTCCTCCCACACATCTCAGAAAAATAGTTGATTGGTAAGAACCTCAATGTTTGGACTTTCTTTGTTATATAAATGAATGCTAAAACTTTTTTTTTTTATATATATATATAGTTCTAACAGTAGAAAGCTTGCATGGTTTCTCTCAATGTTCGACATATGCTAAAGCCATACTTTCTTATAGTTGTTTTGTTTTAATGATTTTCACTAACTATTTACAACTGTGATGATATATTGTAGTGTAACAGACAGAAGGGGTCATATGAGTGCGGATACTATGTAATGTATTGGATGACCCAAATTATTCGTTCCCATATCACAAGAGGATGGGAAACAGTAATATTTAAATTTAACAAATTTAGATTTTCTCCAACATTTGGAATTCATATACATTAATTAATATCAATTGTCTTGTGCAGAGATTCAAGACTACTACACCAATTCCTGAGAAGCCACTTTCATTCCTGAGGAAAGCTGCTGCAAAATATTTAGTTAGATTATATAATAGTTCATAGTTATTAGATTTAAAATACATTTGAACATGTTGATTTAAAGTTATTAGACTTTGTACATTATGCGATGTAAACATTTATTATTGTGTTGGATCTGTTGAATCTGTGTACATTATGTGATTGTTTGATATGCAGGTCTGTTTTTGTGATAGAGGATATTACAAAAACAGACCTGTTATTAAAAAAAATTCCAGGAGAATAGGTCGCGGTTGTGATCACAACCGCAGTAGAAAGTTGAACGATTTTATTTTTTTTAAAAAAATGGGTTGTGGCCGTGGTTGTTGCACAAACCACAGTCTATTCCAAGCTTTTTACCGCAGTTCGAACCGTGGCCTATTGTCAAACAATTTTTTTTAAAAAAGGGTTTTGGTCGCGGTTCATGGGGGAACCGTGATCATATCTCCAGCTTTTTACTGCAGATGTAACCGCGGCCTAAAATCTCATACTTTTTACCGTGCCCGTATATGTCGCGGTTCAAAAACCGCGACATATACTAAAAAACAACAGCAATCTTTTTCCTGCGCTGCACTAGTGAATATTAATTTTTTTTTTAAAAAAGTAAAACTCAGAAAAACTATATTATTCTGTAACATTATTTAAAAGTCGTAACTACTTAATAATATAATTTATAATTATTTAAATATTAAATATTTATAAATTAAATTTTAATTATTAATTTTAATAAAATAATATAACGTAGTAACTTTTGATCAAATATATTAATTAATCAATTACAATTTGAAAGATATTTATATTCTCATCAAATATACATTTAAAAGTATTTAGTCTAAGGGTAATTTGTATTTCATTGGAAATGCGCAACATTTTCTTTACATCTATAACACGAACATTTCATAATATTCTGAAATTATTTTGGAGTTATATATTCCATGACATAAAAATAATCTAATTCACTGTTTAGATTCTAATGTTATTTTACCTTTTTGCTTAAAAAATTTGGTAAAATTTTCAAGTTTTGAAAATGTTCCGGTTGTGTCGTCGTCCAACTTCTCTTACACAATTTCCTCCAAACGTTCGGTCACTCTGTTCCTCTCCTCTGGACGCTCATTCCGTTTCCTCTTGATTGAAGTAAGATCTTCTTTTATCCAGTCCGGCTGGGTACCTATTAAGGCCACTCCGACGCTCAAGTCAGCAAGTAGACAAAGGTTAGAGATAGAAAGAGAAAGTAGATGCTAGGAGTAAATGAGCATTCAATGTAACCAACCACCTTTTACCTTTAACCTCTTATTTATAGTTGCCACTGTGGGCCTAGGATTAGTAAAGTTCTAATCATGGTCTAATAACTGGTCCAATACTCCTAATCTCATTTTACCTTAACTTAATCTCACTGCTTCTTTCCTCTTGACCGGTTACTTCAACGTAAATTTTCATCTGTTGATTGATTTGTCACATGGTTCTCCATGACCGGTCGTTCTACCCGGCCGACCGGTCCTTACGGTACAAAAAATATGATAGATAAATAAGTAAAATTATGTGGAGTTATAAGATAATTTGACATAGTAAATATTATTTCTAAACTACCAAAATTGAAGTATTAAGTAACCAAATTATATTAATGACATACAAAATAATTATCAAATACTTTATTTCCATAATAAAATAGGTGTAAATGGATTAATGAAATCCTCCTATTTAAATTACTCTGACCATGTAGTTGCTTTAAGAAAAAAACACAAAACTAATCTTTACACAAAAAAAACAATTAGTTTTTTAATCTTATTTGTAGCTAAAAAGAATTTTCCAGTTATAAGTGAAATTATAAAATAATATGTAGTTACTCACTTTTTTTCATTACTTCTCCCAATTTGTACAACACTTGATAAACATAGAAGAAGAACAATGATCAATAATTGTTAATTGCATAAAGAATGTAACCAGGGTTAAGACTTCTGATGGTTTAATATAATATAAATATATTATAACTAAAGTTAAAGTTTTGATATTAACAATATAAAATATTGAATTAGTTACATGTTCTCATAGAACAATATGATTAATAACACATAGATACAAGGAAAAAGACTTCATGAGAAGAAGATTTTCTGCTACACACGTGTACAAAGGCATGGAAGTCAATTACAATACTATATATATATATATATATATATATATATATATATATATATATATATATATATATATGTGTGTGTGTGTGTGATCAGGAGACTATAATATGGTATACAATCTGTATTAAAAAAATCTTTACAAAAAACTTCTCATTATCCAAAATCCGAAAATACCAATTTTCACATTGGGAAGGGAACTGTCGCGAATGACGATGGATTCATCCGACAAATTGCAAACCCAAAAACTCTTCCTCAACAATTCACTCCCTTGCAATTTACCTTTCTGCCCATTGCCTACATATAATTTCAATTTGGCCAAAAATTCACTTCAATGTCATCTCATTTTAACAAAATCCCTCACGTGTGTTGTACATGTATTGGTATATATGTATCGCGATGCTATTGCCAGGTGAGTCATCAATTTATTGGATTTATACTGACTTAATTAAGAAAAGTAAAAATATACTTTTATTTATATGTTTTCAGCCTATTGATTGTTTGATGAAGATATACCTTTTTTTCAACGAGTGTACTGGTGAAGGATTTGGTTTATAAAAAAATACTTATGTTCTAACCAAGTTTGTTAATGAAACAATTATAAAGGTGGATAAATTTGGAAACATGATTTGCTTAATAATTAAAGTAAGTGATGTTGGTAAGGATGTTGGGATTAAAGTGAGGTGTTCTTTCTTTACTGTATTATTATTGACACATTATATGTTATATGTTCATTGTTTTGGTGTTTCTAAAAGCACTCTTTATGGTAATCCTAAACATATTCTTGGAATTGAGGACGTAAGATTATCAAATTCAGTGTGATTGTGATTCTTAATTGAATGGCTCGTTATATTAATGAACAAAATTATACATGAGCAAATGATATTGTAGATGGTGCTGAGACATGACAGATTCAACAGATGATGGGGGACATAGTTGGGATTTTATTTACAGTTATTACTTTTGAACTTTAAGACAATATAATTTGAGTCATTTTATTTCCTTCGATATTTTCATTGGACAAATGTTTTGGAACTATTATGTTTTATGCACATTTAAATGTTAAGGTTTTTAAAAATACGTTTCCGAATTATGTGAAAGTTTGAAATTTTACCGATTTTTCCGTGATATCCTAGAAATTGGAGCGTTACATTGCTTAGCTCATTATTGGACAACTGGGAGAAATTGACAGTATCTTTGAGAAACTTGGCTCCTAATGGAAAATCGACTTTTGACATGGTCAAGGATAACCTTTTAAATGAACAAACTAGAAGGGGAGATAGGAGTAAGGTTATATCCTCTACTCAAAATGAAGTTTTAGTTAAGGAGTCAAAAGGAAAAAATATGTATAGAAATTCTTAAAGATTTAATGATTATTCTTAGAGATTCAATGTTCATAGCAAGTAAAGAGGGAAGTTGAGGCCAAAGAAATTCATCACATGTTTCCCTTATAACAAACTGAGACATGTGATTAAAGATCACAAGATCCTCAAGCAAGAGGGATCAAGAGGTAGAGGAAATAATAGTAATAGAGGAGAAGATAAGGATAAAATCATCACTACAATTATTTCTGATGGTGAAGTTGTCATTGTTTATGAACATGACCTTATTAATCTCACCAGCCTATGCTGCTGAGATTTTAGATATGTGAAGATAGGAAACCAAGGGGTAAGCAAGGTATTAGTATTGGAGAAATCTAGTTAAAGACTAATACCAAATGCAAGTTGCATTTGAAGAACGTTAGACATATCCCTGATATTTGCCTTAACCTAATATCTATACATGTACTAGATGAAGATGGTTATCATAATTCCTTTAGTGATGGAAAATAGAGGTGCACAAACAGAAAATGGTGGTAGCAAAAGGAAAGAAGCAAAATACTCTTTATTAGACATCAATACCCAATTTCGTCCGGGTAAGTCAATAAAAAAAATTAAAAGTAAAGGTAAAAATAAAAATAAAAGTATAATAATTAATGGTGGGTAAAGAGATAAAATAAAATTTCTTAAAAAAACATCACTAGAAAATATTTTTGAAATATTGGTTTCTAGATAAAGGAATGTTTAATATGGTAATAATTTGAATCAACCTTATGCCAATAATTATAATCAATGTCTTTTTATTTTTCTTGCAACCAAGACCATTTATTTTCCTATTTTGTTCATTGTCAACTAATTCACAATTAAGACAAAATTACCATAATATTACACTGTGTATATAAATACGCACCCTGTGATAGAAAAAGATGACGAAAAAGAGAGAGAGAGATGTAGAAATAATGGAGATAAAAAGAGAGAAAAATAGTATAGAGGAAAATAATTTCTCACACATAAGTGTTCTGTCAACGACAACCACTAAGGAAGAACTATGGGAGTACCGAAAGTTAAAAAGGTATGTCACCTCTACACCATTATTTTTCTCTTTTTATTGTACTTTGAAGTTTTTCCTAAAGGTATTATTTCTACTACACACAAATAATGTTTTTTTTAAATCATAAAATAAAGGGTATAGTACGCGTCGGCCTATGGCCAGTTTCTTTCTTTTATTTCCACCATTCTTAAGAAAATATATAAAATATTTAAAACCAAAAAATGTCAATTTTGTTAAACAAACCTTCTTTTACTAGAACTACATGATCCCTGATTCTCCATCATAAATGGATATACGTAGTAGCAAGGTCAATCCTTGTCGGGTTCACTTTTCAAAAATCTCAAACAATCCATAAGTTTTAAACAAACTTACAAACCTTTATCTAGATAAAGAACTACGTGATCCCTGATTGTCCATCATAAATGGATATACGTAGGAGTAAGGTCAATTCTTGTCGGGCTCATAAAACAAAAAAAATTTTCTTTGTTTCTTAATAATTTCTTTATATTATTATTTTTAGGGAAAATTGAATATTTTGAAAAACCACGTCAACTTTATACATTTCATTAAAGGTGCTTTTGGACAGGCGCAGTAGGGTGCTAATACATTCCTTACGCGTAACTGATTCTCGAACCTAAAATCTAGTTTTCGTAGACCATGTCTTATTTTATGGTTTTCCATAGTTTTTTCCAAAATAAATTATGGTGGTGACTCCCAAGATCTTTTCTTAAAACCGATTGCGACACACTTTCAAGAAAAAGAAAAGCAATTTTTTTGCAATGTTTACATAGTGTGAAGGTTCCACAAGGTTATTCATCGAATATTAGTAGTCTTGTTTCTATGCAAGATTTAAAGTTAATTCGTTTAAAGTCTCACAATTATCATGTCTTAATGCAACAACTTTTACCAGTAGCTATTCGAGCCAAGAACATTTGGTGTGGGAGTGGGAGTTAAGAACATATATATTGATGAAGAAATTACATAAGTTGAATAAAGGACTGGTAGAGCTGGAGTGGAAGTTAAGAACATTTGGCGTCCAGTGCCATTCCATTATATCTTACTTTAAATGATGCACTGGAGGTCGTTGGTGGAGAAAGAATGTTGAACATTTCATGCATACAACTATGGTGCATGTAAGATTTTTAATTGCTATTTAACAATTTGTATATTAGTATTATTACTTTTTAATAAATATACTTAACTTTATTGTTAAAGGTACATGGACACCATTATAGTGGAACAAGGTCGGACAACAATGTATGGCTATTTTGAACCTCAAACAATTCAACCATCTGGAAACACATTAGATTCCAAACAATCATATATGCAAACATGGATGACTGAGTCTAAAAGAGAGTTCTATATCGCACGTATGTGTTTCTCAATATTGTCAACTTTTATCAAAATTTAATTAATAAACTCACTAGTTGTTGGTACATGATAGGGGCCATTGGCAAGGGATGTGATCATCCCAAAAAAAGTACAAGTTGTATGGTTTTGTTCTCTTCATAGGAAGATGAAATCAGATTTGAAGTCCTTGTTACAAACGTAAGTATTACATTCATTCATATGAATTCATTATGATATTAATATATTAACTTATGTTTCTAATGTTTCAAATGTTTCAAATTTGTTTAGAGTTGTGGCTAGGCCTAGAGGACAACAGATTGAAATTATATATCCTAAGGTTGGAATTTGTTGATTTTTAACTTATTAATTTTCGTAGTCAAATTTAAACCATTACATTTGACTAAGTTCTTTCACATGTTTAGTTAACAAGCAGATAGATTCCTGGGCATGTGACTACTACATCATGTCATGGATGAAAACAATCATCAGAACATGAACCAGAGTAGATTGGACTGAGGTAAAAATTTACATTTGAAATCTTACAAATATCAATGAAGTTTTAACATTACAATGAATATAATAGTAAAGTTTCCTTGATTTTGCAGCGGTTCAACAATAGCTCTTCATTGTCGAATGCCGTAATAAGGAAGATAAGAGAGGAATGAATAGAATATTCGAATAAACATTTTAATTAGCTATAGCTAAATTTAGGTTTTTCCATAAAGCTTTGCAGCATTTTGATGATAGCATTTGCTTATCTTTTAGTTTTACTTGTGCAACTTTTTGAATGGATGAATTGATGATAACATCGTTTAAACTGTGAATAGATGAATTCTGTGAATATATGAATTGGAAAACTGGGTTCTTTTTGTTTTGATGATAGCATTTGCTTTAGTCTTTTAGTTTTACTTTTTAATTGGAATTGATGAATTGATGATAGCATGGTTTAAACTGTAAATTAATGAATTCTGTGAATATATGAATTGGAAAACTAGTTTCTGTATTTCAGGTTTGGTTAAATAAGCAAAAACGAACCAAATTTAAAAAAAAAAAAACACTGCAATGATCGACCTTAATATATATTAACGTATATGTATATTAACGTTGACCTATACACTGAGTGACGTTAAACCTTTTACAGTGGATAACCACAAAAATGCATCGCTGGGCGAGCTTCTCTCCGGCTCAACGAGGGTAATATCGGCCACCCGTTAACTTTGACATCAAAACTTATACAATGAAATATATGGAAATGCAACGCTGGGCGAGCTCTTCTCTGGATCAACGAGGATAATGTTGTTTGACATTTATACTCGACGTCAAACCTTTTACATGGATAACGTTACTTCACGTGAAATTCGACCTTAATTTTACTTCAAACCTCTTTCAATTGGACGTCAACATTACGTCACGTCCCTTAATAGTTGACGTCAAACCTTTTACAAAGATAATGTCACTTCACATGAACTTCGACGTCAATTTTACATCAAACCTCTTTCTGTTGGATGTTAACATTACATCACATCCCCTAACACTTGATGTCAATTCTTCCTTTAAATACAATTATTTAGTCACATATTTAACGAGAAACTATTTATCAATCGACGTTTATATAAACTATTGATGTCGGCTTGCATTATTTTATGTCAAATTTAGGTCTTTTGATATGACATTGAAGTTGAGTTTGACGTTAAAAACAAAAATATTCAACATTGTACATTGTTTTTGTAATAGTGATATGGGCATGAGGAGAAGCTAGTCACAACATAAATGTTAGTGATGGTGTAGAGTGAACGCATCTTTGAAGAGAGTCTAACAAATTGATTGATTGTGGACCATAGCATAAGCAATTTTTACGCTTGTGAATGAGTTATTCACTTGCAAGGTTTTCTAAATTTTGTACATCCTGATGAATCAACAGTAGATAGTTATTGAATGAACATAGATGGTTAACTAACACTGCACAAAAAATGAATTGTAGTGTTATTGATCAGAACCAAGTAACCCACTTTCCTCATCATTTTTATTTTCCTGATCTGTTGTTTTCTGAGCCAGTTCCACTGCCCTCTTACATTGCTGCCCCCAATCTGTTTGAATCAATGTGTACACCATCAGGCAAAGACAAGAAGCCTGTGCAGCAACCATTCCAGACCACAAACCCACCAATTCATACTTGTACACGAAAGAAGCAAAAACAGAAACTGGCAACCCCACCAGATAAAATGCACACAAGTTTATTCTAGCACCCAAATAAGGCCTAGCAGTCCCTGACAAAATCCCACATGAAACTGTTTGAGGCCAATTGCTAATCTCACACAGCCCAAGAATGGGAAGTATAGTTGTGACCAGATCAAGAATTTGTATCTCATCAGTGAAAAGTTTCCCCCATGATTTCCTCACAAAAAACAACAAAATGAAGGTGGTGATCCCCAAAGTAAATGCTGTCATGAACCCAATTATGGCAGTACTTTGTGCCTTGGATGCTTGTCCTGCACCTAACGAGTGACCAATTCTTGTTGTCAAGGCTATACTAATCGAAAACGGAAACACATACAAGAATCCAAGTGTTTGAATAAGGATCCCCATGGTAGCAACAGTAGCTTGTGGATTGCTTAACAACCCACACAGAAAGAGCATTATCTCATACCACCACCACTCCAAGCACACTGAAATGCAACTAGGCAATGCCAAACTCAGCAGTGGTTTCCACCCATGAAAGGCTGAGAGAATAGTAGCTCCTTGCCAGGGTTTCAGTGGTTTGTTTGAGAAGAAAACATAGAGCAGCAAGCCTAAAGTCATGTTTATAGAGTTCAAACCAGTGGCTAATGCAATACCCTTTACCCCTAAGTTCAAGTATGTGGCCAAGAAATAGTTGATGGGAAGGTGCAATAGTGCCGCACAAGATGCAGCTACAGTGACTGGGGTGGTTAAGCCTTGGGTTCTTAAGAAAGATCTCAATGGATTAAGATGAGCCTGTGCTAGCAACTCTGGAATAGAGAAGACCATGTAAACTTGGGCAACTTTTGTGACTTCAGGGTCTTGACCTAGCATTTGAAGGATTGGTTCCATGTTTAGCCATAAAATTGAAATGGGTATGGCAACAAGTAGGAGGAGACATATAGTTCTGAAAAAGGTTTGGTTGAGAACTGACCATCTCTTTGCTCCAAAAGCTTGGCAACAAATTGGGTCCATTCCCATTGTGAGGCCTTTGAGAACTGAATTCGCAGTTATGTTGGCAAATCCAAGTGCTAGTGAGCCTCCTGCAAGCTCTACTTTCCCTTGGCGTCCCAAGAACAACATGGACACAGCAGATCGAGAGTACATCATCAGGCTAGTCATTATTATAGGACTTGCAACCTTTGCAAGAGACTGCAACTCTTCTTTCAACTGCATGCAATTCAATTTCTCACATTTGTCAGCAGAAAAACAACCACTGTAATAACTCTGCAGATTTTGCTACCATGCAATTTTGCAATCACACATTTCCATGTTTCACCAGTCCTTCAACTCTATTTCCTTTTCTTAAGTATGCAAACATCATGTTTCTATGTAGTGTTAAAATATAATTCTTCTTTCTTCTTTATCTTCTCTCCCAAAGTGGATTTTTGCACATAACTTCTTAACATCAGACTAGTTTTGGATTATATATAGTTCCATTTCATGCATACAGATAACCTTTTACTCCATGAATATAAATATATAATAGAAGTGTCATTAAAATCAAGCAAATCATTACCCAAAACTATATTAATTTTTTATGTTAATTACCCAAGACTAGTTTTGGATTATATATAGTTCCATGCTAAAACTAAATCAAGCTGCAAATAATATATCGAGTTTATGTTAATTATCCTATTTTAATCTATATGAACTTGAGATTCTTTTCATTTTCTTTTTTTTAAGTTATATATAACTTATGATTATGGTATTATTAAATATTTTAAATTTTTTTATATTAAATATATGTTCCGTTTAAGTGAAAAATTAGCCATTGAAAGAAATCGTATATTAGTTTTAGACTTACTTAAGAAAGTAAAATTTTATTATTTTTTTACTGAAAAAAGAACATGACAAACCAAAATTCAATCCACATATACCGCATAAGATTGGAATATTGAATTGTATCAGATGCAATTAAATATTTTTCATCAATCGATCCATAAAACCCTTAGAAGAATATACTTGAAAGAAAATCTCAATTAACATAGATATGTACTCTTTAACACTTCAAAATTTCTACAATATAAACAACCTATACTATTAAGCAAGTGCACACAAACATTATCCTTTTCTCCCTGATTTTACTCATTAAAGAAAAAAAAAAGTTTTTTGTTTTACGTATCCAAATTTTTCTACTTTATAAAATGTCAAATCACCTGAAAAAAGGAAAAGAAAAGAAAAGTTAAAAGGGTTTTTTCTCTCCAGAAAGTGTTAAAACAAGTATAAAAAATTGATCAAATAACGAGAGGAAAGAAACAAAGTGGGAACATGGAAGCTTGTGAATTGTTTAATTTATGCAGGTTTGGAGCAAGAAAAGCAGAGTCAAGTTGTTGAAAAGAAAAGTTACTGCCATAATTCTGTTGGTGTATAAAATATGCAGTTCTTATGCATTAATTATGCAGTAGGAAAAAGAAGCAAAGAGAAAATTAAAAAGTCATGACAGAAATGCAAAATTGCTACCAGATCTAGCAGACATAGGCTCTAGTTCAAGACAAGCCGCCAACACAAACTGCGATAATATGAGCATGTCTCACAGACGTGCGCATATAGTTTAGGTTATAATGAAAAGATAACTATATTTTATTAATCTTTTGAAAAAGTTTTTCAAAAATATAATAACAATAATTACTATTTTTTAAGAAAAAATCTATAGCACGAGTTTCTGCATATTATATACAATCCTATTGTAGAATTAAGCCTTATAGACGTAGCTTTGAACATCATGATCATATTCATAATTTGTTTAAAACACCAAGATCATGACATTCTTAATTACGCAGTTCCATGTATTATGATGTTCTACTCTATGCTGATAAAAAAAAAATGTTCTACTCTCTCTATGTTATGATCAAGATCACTTAATTATAACAATGTTAATTATGATCGTTATTACTATTATTATATATGACGACATGAAAGTGAAATAGAAACATGAGAAAAAGGAGTTTTCTGGTGTGAAAGAGACACAGCCTCCATATTTTCGGTCCCGGTTCATCTGGATGAAGCAGAAGAATACAAATGATATGAAATTGACCTCAAAAACAGTTGCATTAACCAGGATCCAACAATGACCAGCAAAATAACCTAAGCCATGGTAAGATACATATTTCAGTTCCCACATCACTAGCTAATTAACCTCAAGCATCATATGGTTTATATTTTTGAAACCTGAAAAGCTACATAGAAGAGGGTATCCAAGATCTTCTCAACACTGTCATGTTCTTCTTAGTATAGCAGACACACTTTATATTACTATGATTGTATTTTTACCCTCAAAAGTTTATGCAGACAAATTATTCAATTTATGTTATTTTTCTTTTATGAATGATGATGAAAATGAATATATATATATATATATATATATATATATATATATATATATATATATATATATATATATATATGTAGATATATGCAGTCTTAATCTGTATATATACTGTTTCAATCCCTAACACTAGACCAATTTTTTTGGTTGTTCATCATTAATTTGTTGAGCAATGATCATACACATATAGACAGTCCAAGTTTAGTTGTTTTCTGTATGCACTCAAAAGACTATATATTTTGGGGCCAAGAACTATTTTTGTAAATTTGTATTCATCATTACATGTTTGGATCCAATAGGGAATTCAGTTTTTGAATGAAAAAGTGTTAGTAATATATATTTTAATAGCCCTATTTATTATTATTATTATTATTATTATTATTATTATTATTATTATTATTTGTATGTCATGTTAAAGTTTGGGTGAAAGAATAAGAAAGAAAGCAAATATAAGCTACTTCAATGATTTCAAGGGTCTATTTATACTATTTTAATATATATTTTAGAGCTTATTAATATATAGACATCAAGTTTTTCAATTTATTTAAATGATTTGTATACTAAATCTCATGCATATTTATTTGATAAAGAATATTATTTAACCAATACTTGTTGAAGCCATAGATCTAAATTTCGACTCTACAACAAGAAGAGAAACCGATTGTTTAAGTAATGAAAAAAAAAAAGAAACAATTAATCCACGTGTACATGCCTCAGTTATTACAAGAATGCTTAATTATGTTCAAAGATAAAGGTTAGATATGAGTTGTTTAAAAAATAAACTAGTAGTAATGATAAAAGGTTTAAAAATCAATAGATTTCAAATCCGTACTAACCGAATAAAGCTTAGATTATCATACATAACACAATTCAATGACATTTTTTTAAATTCAAAAATTTTGTCGCAAACTTTCTGAGTTCTTCTTAAAAAGTTGATCTTTCCACACAAACCTAGTTACATAAACTAATTTTACAACATTTTTACAGACACCTAACTGAAACTGTGCAATCTATGAAACAAAAACTCAAACCAATATAAAAGAAGTGCTTACTCCAAATAATTGTCTCCATAAGAAGTCTTGCTTTTTTCCTCTTCATCACGTGAATGAGAAATTATCTTATTGTTTTCAAGCACAAATAATAGTTCACAGATAATTAAAACATAGATATGGTTTTTTACTAGTTTCCTTCCCACCATTAAGGACACACCCGATAAGTTAATCAAAGATAATTATGAGTATTTTAACTCCGATAATCATATCATTAACACTTTTTTATCTCTTCTTATATCATGTCACACTTATGTGATTCTCTTATACGAAGCATACATGCATCATTTTCGTTGATTGAATTCTAATATGAGGTTTTCAAATACAACAACTTTCACCTTTAAACAAAAAGAAGCTACAGAAACAGCAAGAAAAGAAAAGTTTCCAGAAACAAAACACTGTCAGATAGAGATAGATAGAGAGAGATAGTGACAGAATTAGGTAAGTTCACCAACCTCAGAAGCAGAAATAGAAAGACTAAGCGCAGTGAGAAGGTGATGAAGACGTTGAAGAAGACCTTGAATGAATATGCCACAGTTGCAACAATAAGCTCTTTCTCTTTCTCCATCTTCTATGGTTCTCATTCTATTCCCCTCATAGTCTCCTCCCACCTTTGGAATCACAGCCTCACCATTTATATTTCCTCGAGATTCAGCACCAGTGCACATGTTTAACTACTTTTCCAAAACCATACAAAGATCCTCAGAAAAAAAAAAAAACAAGGTACAGTGTATATATATATATATGTGTGTGTGTGTGTATATATAAATGTATATATAGAAAGCTTTGAAAGAAAAACAAAGACATTGATCCTTCCCACCCCCCGAGAGAACATAAAATTAAGAATGTCTTAAAAGTGGTGAGAAGTTATAAAAGAAAGTAATCAAGTTGGGTTTTAAATGATTGAATGCATAGAAATGGTAGGGTTAAGTAAGCTTAGGTTAAAAAATGAACAGACCGTGGTATCTCAAGAAAGATGTGTGCGGCAGTGAAGAATGGTTAAGGTTTGCGAGTCTCCTTAGATGACAGTGTAATTGCAGCAGAACATGGGTGCTGCACAGAGGCTTTTCGGGACTTGAAAACAGTTTAGAACCAAAAACTTTTCGATTTAATTCATCAGGGACATTCCCTCAACCTTCGTGCTTACTTTATACTTGTGACTAATGTTGTAATGTTGTAGTTTCCTTAAAATAATATTCGCCATTGCTGCTACCACTCTCCACTTTTATTGCATGCTTCAACCCCAACATTTTTCTTTTTCTCTCTCCTCATTCAAATAATATTCATTAGGACACCATGTTGGTCCCCAACAGATTTTAAGAGTTTTTGATTTCTAAAAGGTGAAAAGCTTAAACTATATTTAATGTTGTATAGTTTAGTGTCATTTTTCAGGTTTCATCAGAGTTATAACTAGCTAGTTTGTTTCATATTTTAGAGACTCATGCATGGCACCAATTCTTTAGGAACTAGAAGTTATTTAAGCACTTTTGTTTTAAGACTCTTTCTCCTATCATCTTTAAACCTTTCTTCCTGCATTTTTAATTTTTTAAAAATAACTTTAAAATTACATTTTTTTTAACGACCTTCAAAATTTATTAAAACAAATCTTTTAATAAATTTCAAAATTTGTTTTTTAAATTTTTTTCTTCAAAAAAATTTAAAATCCATTAAAATAAATTCTTCAACAAATTTCACTGTTAAAACTTTTAAATAATCCTTTAACAAATTTTGAAATATATTAAAAAAATGGAAATGTAAGATTTTTTTAATTACATAAAAAGAAAAACTTTTAAAAATATTTATTTTAAATTAAATTTTGTTTACAAAAAATAGTTTTGAGATTTTAAAAAAATTTGAAAATACAGACAAAAAAAAATGGTTAGAGGTATAGAAAAAAATGCTGTTGTTTTAATTATTGAGTTTTAAATCTGACTCAACAGGGATTTTAATTGATTTTATTGAATTTTCTCATTGCAAAACCGCAAAAGATCAACATAATTAAATAAATAAATCATCATGAGTTATTTTTTATTAATGTACTATAGTGACATGATTTTATTAATGTAATAGATTTACATAGAAGTTATGTCTCGTCACTGCTGTTAATTTTGTAAACTGTAGGTCAATTAGATTGTTTTCTTCATAATTTTTTTTCTTTCTTTCTTTTTTAATTTAAATTGATATTTTAGGTGAGAAGGTATAATAGAAACTTGTGAACTTTATGACATTGTCCTTTACCTCAATTACCTGAACACAACTCATATACGCCATTTTTTAAGGAAAAAGGCGAGTCTTAAAATTTGTGCCTGAAATGAAAAGTAATAAAAAAATGTTGGAAATGAAAACATATATATGAAGTTTAAGGAAAAGATGTACTTAGCATTAGGGTGTGTATAATTAGGTTGTTTTGTATATTTAACGTCAACTAGGCAAAAGTATAAGTATATCACTGCACAGAATACATGTTCTTTTGCCAGATAAAAGGGATTATCTTTGTTGGTCAGAGTCTAACATGTTTACTTCAACATCATAGTACATTAATTTGCAGATGTAACGGTTAAAATGTCTTAAAAGAAATACGTGGAATAATTAATTAATACGAGACTACTGAGATAATTGGAGAAACTGCCACCAATGTTTAAATTATTTTTTTCTTTTTATTTTCGTGTCGTTTTTCACATTATTTCAACTTTAAATTAATAGTAATAATACCGTCTCAAAAGTTTGATGGCATATATAATGTACTGTAGGTTAACATACTGCTTAACCTTGTGCTAGAATTCAAAGTATTTTGGATTTCTAGAAAAATATTGAGAGAATTCTTTTGACCATATCACAATTTGAAGTAATGAATTCAGTCTTTTTGTTAAAAGTTTAAAGATAAAACTAATTTATAATATTTAAAGGAGATATAAATTTCACCATACAAATCGGTTTGTGAGATTGAATTAAGCTTAAAAACCACTTTCTATTATTTTTTAATATATTTTCACTAATTTTAAAACATCTATTACTATTTTCTAGAAAACAAAAAAGACACCTCATTAATTGTTTTTTTTTATAGTAATTGTGTCTTTTACAAATTATAGTTTCATTATATTAACTCCCACCTTCAGTCACATATTCTTCAACTAATTTCATATATGTAAATGACAGAGTTTTTTTGTTTTACTATAATATAGTATAAGAAAATGACTCTTTTAAAAGAGTGGGGTGTTGCTTGTACAACTTGAGTCGAAAATCTTATACAAGAATATATAAGATTAAATTATAGTATGCATTTTATTTTATTAATTTTGTTTTGTAAATTCTTAATATCATATGAGATTTATTAAATTTTATTATAGTCTAGATTTTTAAATCTATCATGTTATTTATTGGACTTCTCTCGATTCTCAAGTCCAAAACTAATTGATATCTAAGTTTCCCATATTTGTTGGTTCTATGTCTAGAATAAGGACAAAGTTGATGCTATCAAACATTGAAAATTTGAGAAAAGCCATGTGTTACAGAAGAGGTGATCTTGATAGAAGAAGTATGTTGTTCTAGAAGAAGCTAAGCATATGAATACAATAATTTAGAAAGATAATAAGACTAAAAAGTAGAAGTTAAGGTTTGGCTAAAGTATACAAGAAAAGGAGTCAAAATTATGTGACAATAATTATGAACGAAACAGTTGTCACATATAATACAAATTGAAAGTTTATAGAATTTAGCTTTTTGTAAAATCTTACATAGTTGTTTTTATATATGGTAGGATCTAAAAAATCTTTAGAAAAAATGATTTTTTTTTTCAGGATTTTCAAGTAATATGATAATACATTTTAATACAATGTATACGCTTTATACTTTTATACAATTTGAAAATCAAACATATTTTATAAAATGTAGTCATAAAAATATTTCTTGTGTATACTGGTTATATGCATTAATTATATAGATGATAATAGTGGTATACGACTATAATTTTTATCATTTTGAAGTTAAGTTCGAATTATTTATTTGCTATATTTTTATAATTTAAAAAAGATAGATACATTTGAGTATCCATCCCTCTTCTAATTTTTTTTATATATTTCTTATAAAATGTGAAGTGATGGTTTAATTCCAAATATAAACCAAAAATGGTTATTATTCTTCGCAGAAATGTGAATTTTTTCTATAAAAGAAGCATAAATAAAAGTAAGAACATCCTTAAAAAAAATAAAGCTTAAAAAGTATGAGTTGTGTCTCTTGCATAGTGAGTGAAAACCACCCTCATAGGTGGCTCCACCATTCTCCCACTCAATACTCTGAACAATGTATATACTTTCCATGCATGCTTACAGTTTTGGGAACATTGAATATTTCTACTTTTGTACTTTATTATTCTTTCATACTTCATTCCACGTCACATTATACTATACTCTCTTAAAGCAACTTATATAATTAATTTTATTTGAGAATAATAGACCATATAAAAAAAAATTAATGTATACTTTTTATTTACTAAAAAACATTAATAAAATTCTAACACAGTCTTTTTTTTAATAAAAGTTTGATATTAAATGGATGAGATTGTTTTATTTGTTATAAATCTTACATAGTAATAAAACCAAATTATAGTATATTATAAATCTTATGTTATAAATTGATTTTATAAAATTAAATTATAACTTAATATAATATTAAAACTATATTATATCTTATTTTAATAAAAGTTGTTGTTTATTAGTTATATTGTTTTGTTTACCGTATTCTATTTTTAAGTATGGTGTTGTTGATAATTCCCACAATCAAACAATCAATTATGCTTATGCAAAAGAATATTTGAAGGACCACACATTGAGCGGGAAGATACTTTCATGGACAAATTGTTGTTTATTAATCCAGGAGTACAACTTTTATAAGGCGTGTTAGTTCAATAGAGTTTATGCTGATACAAGGTCTTTGCAATTTTTGCAAGAAAAATATTCTTTGACACACTTAAATTTTTTATATTTTTTTGATACTATTTTTACTTACTTTTTATTCTCTTCTCTCTTTGAAAAATACAAAATTTTACATTTTTATAATCATTTTACCCTTATATTCTATATCAATGTAAAAATGTGTCATGATATTATTACTCTTTTTGTAATTGACCTCTACATCCAATCAAATTTCATCAATTTATTGGAGTTAAATATTGTTTATGTATTATCAATTTAAGCAGCAATATCTTTTCCTTCTCTAATTAATATATTTGTTAATATTGTCTATTAGCTATGAGTTTTGTTTAGTCTTAAATGATTTTGTCATTTTGAGTATGATGGTCTAAGTAGATGATTTCTTGAACACTTTATGTAAAAAGAATTACAACATCTCAACTATTATACTTTTATATTTATTTATTCTTTGCTAATAAAAAGAAATATGGTTTCACTCAAGACCATTATCAAACCATGAATAAATATTTAGGTCCATACTTTATATATAGGAGTATGAAAAAATAAGTTAAAGATTTTACATTACATAAAAATAAGTTCAAAGAATTATACTTGAAATTTATCTTTGAATAGTATTTTTTTTTATATATTATGCTGTTATAAAAATAAAACAGTCATGCATAGATGACTTCTAGGGTTTTAATAATATTCTGAAACTTTAGACACCTTTTACTGTTTGTTTGAAGAAGCTTTTCTGTGTCTTGATCAATTAACATATTTTTATGTTTTCCTTTAAGGGCATGAAGAAGGAATCATGTATGAAAATGGAAAACTCAGGAGATAGAAAAGGTTAAAGTTTGAGGTTTAATATACATAAATATATAAATGCATCACTTCCATTTCATTTGTTTTTAGCTTGTGAAGACTTCAATTATATGTGTTAGGAAAAAACGCGAAATGATGGGTGGTTGTGCTATAGGTTCCCTTTTCTAGGGCATTCGCCAAACTAACACTGTATTCTCTTCGTTTAATTAAAAAGCACATGTTAGGTAAACTCATCACCAAAACTATGCTACTCATGTTACATTTTTTTTGACAAACAAACAAATAAAATAATTCAATACTAATTAATAAGTCATCAAAAATTCATATAAATCACACTAAAATTATAACATAATAATATACGTTTAATAGGTTCGGAGGTCCCTATATTTGGAGTTTTGTTTCAATTGGGTCCTTCAATTTTGGAAGTCCCTAATTTTGTCAATTTGAATCAATAAAAACCTTTCCGTGTTATAAAAAGGTGAAATCCCTAAATTAAAAGGGTGTATTTGAAGGTGAAATCCCTAAATTAAAAGGAATTCAATTTCACCTATGCACTTGAAATGGTGCCACCTGGAAGCGTCAGTGAGCCACATGTTGAAAAACTTCATGTTAACTAAAAAGCTTTTATTGATTCAAATTGACAAAATTAGGGACCTAATTGATCACTTCCAAAATTGGAGGACCCAATTGAAACAAACCCCCAAATATAGGGACCTCCGAACCTATTAAACCTAATTTTTTTTTGTCTTTTTTATCTATTTTTGTGTAATATGAAAATGTAAATCATTCTTAACTCCAACAGCTTAGCATAAGGAAAACACACACGATTTTATTTCACTTATAGGTGAATAAACAATTGATGTCACTACTTAATAATTGTGTCTGGATGCACTCGTGCACTTTATACAGGATGAATTATTGTTGGACCACCGAATGTGGGGGTCCCCATTACAATGTCGTAATATCATGAACTTCATATATAATTGAGGATGGCAAGTTGATAAAAAAAAAAAAAGTTTGATGAGTTGCATGCATTATTAATTGTTAGGTTAAAATATACTTTTTTTTTTTTAAATTAGAATTTGTGTTTTATTTTCAAAGATTTCATTTCAATCCTTTATCTATGGAATTTGTATTGATGCTGAGTGATAGGTTTCAAATTTGGGTCACTTAGTTTGTTGACTACTCTTGTATAGGAGATTTAGATTAATTGGTTAATTTTAGGTTTTTATAATTATTAAAATAAAGATGGATACAGTGAATAATTATGAGAAAAGAAAATTAATAAAGGTGATTACTATCAAAACCCTCTTCATTTTCTCCTTAGCTAACTCGTTTCTTTTCTAAATCCCCTTTTATAATGAAAATAACATTCAATTTCTCTGATTTAACTTTTATTCATCCACTGGTAAAAATAAGTTATGTAATAATCTCTCATAAATTGTGACGGTGGGAAGTGCTAGACTCCCTTAATAATAAGATGTGTCACACAAGGCATTGCAAATTGTATAAAAAATAATGAATGACACTTTTATGATGATAATAATGATTGTGACAAAAAATATCACCTTAGAAAAAGTAGGCTACTTAAGTTCGTAATGTTCACTTTAAACAAGCGAAAACGTCGAGTGATTAACAAATTTTATTTATTCAGTTATAATAAAAAATATATTCATTTCAAACAATTTCACTTAAGCAAACTTAAAATCACTTTAGGCGACAATCTAACAATGATATTCAGTTTAATTTTACTTTAATAATGTGAGTGGATAAGGAATTTAATAAATTCTAACCATCCAAATACATTGAATTTGAATTTGAATTTGAATTGATCTTATTTTAAATTGTTTCCTTTCTCAAAATGGTTTGTTTTGATCACACAATTTTAATTTAGTAAATCTTAATTTTTTTAATAAAGTATTTTAATTGACATTACATTTAAAAATATATTTAAATATAATTTAATTGTTAAACATTAAAAAAATCTCAATATTGATATTTTTCACAATTAATCTTGATTGATGTTATTTTTTTTTTCATTTTCTTCAAGATTTTTTCTGTTATTTTTATGATTTTTTTTTCTCAATTTGCATTAAGCGATATTATTTTCTAAGTTAATAAAATGTTAGATCGAACCATACCCAAGTGAGATAGCACCTGGTTAGGCTCATATAATGTTGGACTGAGTACGTTCGGGTCAAAGTAAAGCCAAGTCAACTTGAACTCAAGAGTCGAGTTGATTCAAGCCTAGCTTGAGCCAAGTAGGCTTGGGCGTCTATCAAGCCAAGTTGGCCCATACTTAAGTCGATATAAATTAATTTGACCTCAAGTTGAGCCAAGTCGATCTAGGTCTAATTTGAGCCAATTCGAGGCATCCTACATTTAGTCGAGTTAGGGCGGGTCCACATTCATTTAAGTTGCATGTTTAGACGAGTTACGTTGGGCTTAGGTTGGTTTTAGTTTGATTAAGACCAAGTTTCTCCTAGCTTGACAAAGATTAGGCCAAGCTGAATTGAGTCAAGTTTGTCAAACCTAGGTCAAGTCGAGTCAGTTGTGATCCAAGTTGAGGGGAGTCGACCTAGGCCTAGATCAAGGTGAGTTGGTCTAAGCTCAATTTGAATCAAATTCGTTTGGGCCTAGTTGGGTCAAGGTCAAGTTAGGCCTACATGGGATTGAGACAAATTGGGTCAAGTTTGGCCTAGTCAAGTTGGTCTCGTAACCAAGATATTAGGTCAAACTAAAAGTTGGGTTAATTTAGGTCAAACCAAGTCTACTCGAATCGAATCAAGTCGAATTGACCAAAGTTGAATTGACCTGGACCTTGGTCAATCTAAACTAAGAACACCAAAATACAAATTTGAGAATATGAAGAATTTCAAATTCTTACTTTTCATGTGGAATTTGACATTATTTAATTTTAAGTAATCTAACCACTCTAATGAAATGATAGAATTTTAACTTCTTTAAAAATTTCTTATCCAAACAACATATATTATTATAAAGCATTTCAAATTCTCTAAAAAAATAATTAACCACTTAAAATGTCTTATTCAAACACATTAATTATAAGAAACTGTTGTTTTGTATTTAAGTGAGCTGATTTAAACATGTATAATTTACTCACTAGTACAAAATTAGCATTTTAGTATGCTTCAGTTTTGATAAAACCACAACATAAAACAACATAGTGGAATTTTTGTAAATTTCGCGAACATATAGACATTGGTGCACCCAAGAACTAAAGTCATATATTCCTTTTGGCCTTAGTTAAAAAACAACCAAAGCCTAAAGGGGTTCCAAATCTTCAAAATTTGTGAAAAAGCTAACAGTTTAAACTATTCCCTCCATGAACAGAACCTATGGCTTTGGTTATTTACAGAACCACTATCATAAGGTCTTCCAAAATTGTCAGTTTTAAATTATTCTCTACCTAAACAGAACCTATGACTTCGATTATTTACAAAACTGCTGTCATAGGGTCTTTCAAAATTGATAGTTATAAATTATTACATGTCTAAACAACCCATCTTCGATCACCAGATTCCTACACTTCTGAAACTGCACGAGAAATATATGAAAGAATTGTAGGATATCACTTTTCTTCTAATGATAATGTTGTCATTATACATATTAGATGTTATTTTAAATAATAATGTTGTTTTGTTAGGCTACATGACTCCTTGGTTGAGTAGAGCTCCCAAGAAAAATTCACTCTAGAAGGTCGTCATGATATTCTTGCTACTGGAATTGGACGACTTGAGCACCTTGGACAGATGTGTGCTACTGGATCTGGCATTAGAATTCGACATTATTGTTTATATGGGGAGCAATGTGAATGCTAAACCCAATCCCTTATGTGTTTTTTTATGATGAAAACACATGTTTTGTTTTTTATGATGACAACACATGTTTTGTTTTTTATGATGACAATACATATATTGCTTGAATTGTTGTATTTGCATACTTTCTATGATCATACATGTGTTTACATCTACTGTATGCATATTCATATTTTCATATGTCAAAACCACTTGCACAATGCTTATCTGTATGAAGTAATCGATTACAGTAATTATGTAATCAATTAGGTTCATCAGACAGTTAATGTTTAAACTGTGGAAAACTACAAGTTTTAACAGATTACATTATATGTATAATCGATTAAACTCGTGCCTTTGCTAAACACTTATCTGCAATGTGTTGTGATGAGTTTTGAGAAGAAAATGTTTTCAAACTTTTCTAAGTGTAACACTTAACCGATTACATTGTTTACTTAATCGGTTAAGTCTGGTAAACATTGAAATTGTTCTAATAATAAGTCTTAACTGTCATAATGATCATATTTTCATATGTTTTGACTTACATTTTATGTGCAATCGATTACATTAAATGCTTAATCAGTTAAATTTGTTTTAATGTAATCCTGGTGTAACTCTGTTAAAAGTGTAACCGATTATATTATTTTCATAATCGATTAAAACACATCTGTCATGAGAAAGTTTATATAATGACGTGTTGCACTTTGCATTAACAACTTTTGATCATTTGAATTTTTAGATCTGATATTGGTGAGTCAAGAAAAGAATTGCAAGTGCGGTTGTTTCTCCAAGAATCAAGATAAAAAGATTTGAAGATTTTGAAGGATAACATTGGACATTATTGGCTGGTCAAACTACTGCGTAATTGAGGTGTTTTCTTTCCTGGTCAAAACTCTATTTACAATCTTGGATTGTGGTTTCCCTGTGCGTGTGGCCAGGAAGAAGAACGTGTGGTTCTTGTGACTTTGAGAAGGGTCTCAAAGGGTACTGCAGAGAAGAGGATTGTTCTTTCTACAGGGGGTGTTGTCTATATATTAAGGAGATTACATTTGAGAGTGTGCTTTGTAAATCTTGTTGTATTAACTCAAATATTTATAGTGCATTAGCTTTCAATCTGAGGTTGATTGAAAGGACACTGGATGTAGGCATTGAGGTCGAACCAGTATAAAAAATTGTGTTTGTTTTCTATCATAATCTCTTGTATTTCATTATTTTCTTTAATTACTTGCATTTCAAGATAGTATTAAAGATCATTATAAAGATTCCAAAAAGATAGCAAAAGAAAGCAATTTTATTAAAAACCAATTCACGCCCCCCTCCTTTTAGTAAGGGAAACATGCCTAACTTTTCTTACAATTATTTTGGGGCTCCTCGCATCACACTTCATACGCATACAGTGTTGAGTATGGAGAAAGGCTGATGCAGGAGATCACTAAGAAGATCATACCACAACTTTATGATGAAGTCACTTCATTAGTGACTAAAGGATTATGCAGCAATTCTAGTAGCAATTTGATAATTATGGCATCCCTTTGCAAGTATTTCCTCCATTAGAACATGTTGTGCTTCCCACAGGTAAAATTAATAACTATTTTATGCTAACTTATGAATTCAATAATGCATTACACCAACTTGTTGACTTCATAATCGATGAGCAGATGTTGGTTCAATGGAATTCTATTTTTTTGGGAGAGACACTAACATCCACTGTACTTGTATAGGCAAGATGTCTAAGAGTTTGCATCAAGGAAAAAAGAGCTAAATACTCTGAAAGTTCATGCTAGAGAGTCTTAATGAACCGCCTCTAGCCACCTTCCGGGCACAATTCTTCCATTTCATTTTCCAATGCCACGTGCTTCCACGTTTTATCTCTCCTCCACGTCGCATATCTCATCAGCCACATCTCTTCATCACGCATCACCTTCCTACTACGCCACATTTTTCCTTGCTCTCCACTTCATCAACGCATAACACATCATCTCTCTCGAGCGAGACACATTTCTTTCGCTCTCGAGAACACATTTCGTCGTCTCTAACCCTATGGACCTCAGATCTGTCTTCTCCACCATTTCTATCACGGTAAGAGCTATTTCTTCATAGATCCATCCTCTTCCACTGACTAAAAACCATTTCCACCGATTAAAAACCATTTCCACCGACTGATTCTTCATCTAGAACCATTTCCACTGGCCAATCCTCTTTTCCAACCGATTAATCGGTTCTGTTTCGCTTTCTCCACCATTTAATCAGTCAAATTCATGTCTTCTCACCTTCTAGGGTTCTGTAGTGTCCAGATTAGGGTTTCTCTCAGTTTCCTTTGACTCACCTCTAGATCTATCACTTGTTCTCCTTTTTCCGCTGCGTCCATCTCTAGAGGAAGCTTCAAAGGAGCTCGGACTCCGCACTTTTGTCATCTCCTTGGGAGCGCTTCCATCACTTTGTTATATAAATATATCCTAAAAAAAAATTCTTTTTTCATAGTTCAATATCAACTCATATGATGTTGGCAGGAAAATAAACTACTAAGGCTAAAAAGCTTGGATAGTTGACCCTCAAGGTTTAGTATTTTGGTTCACACTTTATAATTATTTTATTACAGCGATGTTCCTCAATTATTTATAATTGTGATGATATATTGTAGTGTAATAGACAAACTAAATCATATGAGTGTAGTTACTATGTAATCCATTTGATGGTGACCATTATAAATACCCATATTACAAGTGGTTCAGAAATAGTAATATTTGCATTGAATAAAAAAAATTCTCTCATTGTTAAAAAATCATACACACTAACTGAAATCATTGTGTTTTATGCAGAAATTCAAGACTAATCTTCCAATTTCGGACAAGTTCATTCATTACATACAAAAATTTTGCACAAAATATATAATAGAAATGTATAATAGTATATAATTGTTAGGACATAATAATTTTTACATTAAGATATCATAATTTGTAAATTGCATTAATTTTGAGTTATAATTCTATTATTTTAAAATATATTTTGGTTTGTTTTTGTGCTTTTGATACAAGTTTTGATATGCAAGTTTGTTTCTATGATAATAGCAGAAGCAAAAAGTTAGATAATTAATCAAAATCTAATAAGGTTTATGACCTCAGTTGTTTTTAGAACTGTGGCCAAAAACCCAAATATATTTTTTTAATATTTTTATTTTTGATTTAGTTTTTCTATTTTTCTTAATATATTTTGGTTCTCAAATTGTTGTTGATTATCGAAAACAAATGTTTTCATATTCATTCGTTGCACTAGTGACTCTTAAATAGGTTACCTAAAACAATCTCAAACAAACATACATTGAAGTAAAAAATGTTTAAACATGAATGATTTTGGTTAAGAAATATTACTCAAAATGGAAAGTAAGATATTCTTAATTAGCCGATGTGATTCTTAAAAGTACAATTTCATATGCATTGATTTTCAAATTTTGATTTATTTTCATTTATAGAAAATGTCTAAAAAAGTATGAATTTAGAATAATTATTTAGGGTAATTAAATTTTAATTTTTCAATAAAATATGATGTATTTAAATTATGAAATAGTAATTATATTATCTATATGATAGATTTAGTTTAATTTTAAAAAAATATTTATACAAGTTTATTGGAAATATTAATTAAAATGTTATTAAAAATTATATATATTTAAATTGATAATGTGATGTTAGTTATTGTTAGTTTGAATATGTAACACCTATTTTTAAACGTGTTGTATTAAAGCATGACAAAAAACGTTGTAGAAAGATGTAGATTTAAACATATTTATGTTGAATATTCTATTTAAAATATGTAGGACATTAGAAACATATGTGAAAAAAAAATCTATCTAATATGTCTATCATCACAGTAATGACCTTATAATTTGTTGTTGTTGCTCGTCTCCAAATAAACACTTTAAGTTCTTCCTCCCACAAAATCCTTAAGCCACCTATCAATGTAGCTATATAAACATCTATGTGATTTTCAGATTATATAACATATTTGTGCTTCATGCATAACTATTTTTGAGTTGTCTAGGACTTGAAATTATCATAGATAATATGAAATATTTTCACTTCATGCATAACTAATGTGGAATATTGCAAATGTTGGCGGGTGCATCCATTGTCCCATAAAAGAGATCCAGTGGATCTTCACAATTGAATCATGACACTTAGGTTACTATGTTTTTCTTAATAGAAATTTTTGTGCCTTAACCATTATTTACAACTTGTATCCTAATGGTAAACACTTAATTTGTATTAGACTTCATATAATTGTTGAAGGTTGCATCAATTTTAGTGTTTAATTCCTATTAGAGCAATTACTAAGGGGGAGATTGTTGCATGATGCATCAATTGCCTCATGGTAGGAACTAGGTGGACCAATTCATAATTGAATTGTGAAACTTGGATTGTTTCACTCTTAAGTAGACAAAACCTTAGCTTGTTTGAGGACTGTCTATATTCATCTACAATTTCAACCCTTATTAATAAATAGTGGTCTAACTCAAGAATTCACACTAACAAGAGGGCTTACACAAGGAAACCTTTTAATGCTCTTTTTGTTTCTAATAGTGACGGAAAGGTTAAATGGATGTGTTAGACAAGCTAATAAGAAGCAAGTGATTTAAAAATATCCAATTTCACATTCTAGCTAAGTATGGTGTGTAATGTTAAATCTAAAATGGATGGATGCGGGAGATAAGATATATACAATTAAATCGACTTATGTAAAGATGTAGGACATTTGCAATGGAGAACAACTAGTACTCTATGATAGTCTATGAAGGGTTAAAGTTATTCTATCAATAATTTATTTTGTATGGTGTGTAATGTTAAAGGGGGTACCTACTAAGGTCAACCTTAGACGTAAAAGAGTTTTATTGAACAATCATGATTATGCCCTTTCTTAAGAGTAGGAAAAAAAATAAGCCTTCTATTCTTTGGTTGTAAGTTGTCACCAAAGTGTGGAACATGTGCAATAATTAGGTAAGGATTTTAATTGTCCACCATAATGAGGATAAAGAAAGATTTCAATAATTCCATTTATTGGAATTCAACCACAAAGGGAATAAAATTCATAAGGTGATATGAGTGACTATCATGTCGAGTATATGGATCCATAAGAACAATGTGGTGTTAAAATATGTCATATATGATGCAAAATAAATATTTTGCATGATTGACAAAAGAGTGTGGGCATAAATGAAACATAAAAGCACTAAGGTCAGATATATTTTTTCAGATTGGTCATGTGTCTAGTACACTATATTAGATCTATAACATATCAAACCATATGAATATTGGACCACGAAGATAAACACATTAGTTGGCTATGTAGTTTGAGGGGAGGTGTGAGGGAGGAGGAGGGGAAGGTGTGAAGCTAATAACTATAGTCCAATTTTGTTTTGTATATAGGTGTGGATATAAAGTGCACGATGAATTGGAAGAATTGGCAATCAGAAACTGCCCAACAATAGGAAAGGGTGTAGAATCATAATGTCGTTTTTTTATCTATTTTAGCAAGAGCAACCTTTAAACACTCAACAATAGGAAAAAATAGTATATTTTTTAACTTCCTTATTGGGTAGACAACTCAATTTGGATGTTATACATATTTTAAATAATTGTATTTGATAAGGTGGTGCCTACATTGTTGAATGGTAGTTTGACTAAATGTAAAAACAATATAAAAGCACAACAATATTTACATCTTTGGGGTATTAAACCTGATGATAATGTAGATATCTCCCTACTATATATACATTGACAATACAAATAAAGATATCTTTCTCAAAACAATGAAGAACATAACAGTTTGAGATGGTTACTCTAGTACCATTAGTAGATGCATTGATGTCAAACAACGTAAGCTTGAAGGATTAAAATTTCATGACTTGCATGTTTTGATGGAACAACTTCTACCTTTGACAATGAGAAAGACACTTCGTAACGAAGTTTACTTTTTTTATTATTGATTTCTGTTTGGTTTTTAGGGAATTGTGTAATAAAGTTTTGAAAATGGATGAACTTAACCAACTACAAAGTAAAATTGTCCTCGCATTGTGTTACATGTAAATGTTATTTCCTCCTTACTTTTACTATCATGGTTCATTCTATCACGCATTTAGTAGAAGATGTCGTGCTTGGAGGATCCGTCCAATACTGATGGATGTTTCCCATTAAGATGTCTATAGGAAAATTGAAGTCGTATGTTCATAATAAAGCATAAGTAGAAGAGTCAGTAGTTGAAGGGTACATGGTTGAAGGGGTTTTAACTTTTTGTTTTAGATATTTAGACGAAATTAAGACTATATTCAATTGATTGCATTGTGTAGATGATAAACTAGACCATGTGTCTTGTAATGTAAGTACCTTATTCCCACTAGTTGAAAAACTAATTGGGAGTTTCACTTATTTCACTGTATCTACAAAGCAAAAGCTACAAGCACATCGTCATGTGCACTAAAAAAATATCTTATAGTTGATACATTTCTATAATATGTATTTATAAATCAAAGTATTTTTATATAATTGATTTCTCCTTTAACATTAGATAATATATTTTACATGTTTCACATAGGGAATTTAGAAGCACTATACGAAGACAACTAAAAAGTCGCACACGATCATCCTTTATCATAAAAAAAAGGTTCATAGAGAATTTGTTGAATGGTTTCCATGTCATGTTTATATATTTTCTCTAGTAATCTTTCATTTTTGTGTATATTACACTTTATATGATTTTTTATTTTTTATATTTTTTATATTATCGAAGCCGCAGCTTCTCATATAAACTTCATACCATTACAATCCTCTCAAGAACACTTATTGAAAACCAAGAAAAGTAAATAAAAGAAGCACTTCAACAGTGCACACAAACCAAGTAAATAATAGGAAAGAGAAAAAGAAAAAAAAGAAACAAACATATACAAGTCTTAAACCAAAACTCACGTTCTAGCAAAGCAAGAATAATTGACATAGGAAAAAAGCCAGAAGAGTTCATTTCACACACTAAATGGGAAAAAACAAATTTTACAGAAATGCTCAAATAACCACCTGGCTTTTCTCACAACCCAATTCAGGAAATCCCAAAAACCTTTCAGGAAACTCTAATCTGCCAAAGAAACCACACACTAAGTAAATAGCAGAAAATAAAAAGCAGAGAAATTTAAACATAAAAGTGAACAAAGAAGTTGCTTTCAGATGAATGTGTGGAAGTGAATGTGAGAGAATAAAAAATAGAGTAGAACGTCTCAAAGAACGAAAACCAACAAGCTAAAGAGGTGAAGACTTGGACCATATGAACGCCTAGACTTGTGAAATGTGTTTCCCTCACCTGTGAAAAAGGACCAAATCAAAGTGTTACCCTAACAAGTATTACATTGCCCCGATCCCTGCATTATTAGCAGTTCACTCACTACAAGAAACTAAAATTGGTTAAACTTCACTGAAGCCAAGTTACGAAGTTAATCATCATAGACATAGCACGTCCATCAAAGTCATATAATACCAATAAGAATAGTAGCAGTTCCTGTTGTCACATTTTTGTTCTCTGCCAACTGTGGTGTGGCTGCCATTGCTGTTTTGTCTTGGATTTACAACTACGTGTCTGGGAACCAGCCTGCAGGTTCTGATACTCTTAACTATGCAAAAGAGTACCTTATTGTTAAGGCAAAGGATGTGAAGGAGAGGGCAAAGGATCATGGAAGCTATGCTCAAGGTAAGATATATACAATTAAATCCACTTATGTAAAGATGTAGGGCATTTGTAATGGAGAACAACTAGTACTCTATGATAGTCTATGAAAGGTTAAAGTTATTCTATCAACAATTTATTTTGTATGGTGTGTAATGTTAAAGGGGGTACCTACCAAGGTCAACCTTAGACGTAAAAGAGTTTTATTGAACAATCATGTTGTGCCCTTTCTTAAGAGTAGGGAAAAAGGATAAGCCTTCTATTCTTTGGTTGTAAGTTGTCACCAAAGTGTGGAACATGTGCAATAATTAGGTAAGGATTTTAAACGTCCACCATAATGAGGATAAAGAAAGATTTCAACAATTCCATTTATTGGAATTCAACCACAAAGGGAATAAAATTCATAAGGTGATATGAGTGAATATCATGTCGAGTATATGGATTCATAAGAACAATGTGGTGTTAAAATATGTCATATATGATGCAAAATAAATATTTTGCATGATTGACCTAAGACTGTGGGCATAAATGAAACATAAAAGCACTAAGGTAAGATATCTTTTTTCAAATTGGTTATGTGTCTAATATAATACACTTCATTAGATTTATAACATAGCAAACCATATGAATATTGGACGAAGAAGATAAAAACATTAGTTTGCTATGTAGTTTCAGGGAAGAGGAGGGGAGGGTGTGAAGCTAATAATTATAGTCCAATTTTGTTTCGTATATAGGTGTAGAGATAAAGTGCACGAGGAATTCGAAGAATTGACAATCAGAAACTGCCCAACAATAGGAAAGGGTGTAGAATCATAATGTCATTTTTTATCTGTTGTAGCAAGAGCGACCTTCAAACGCTCAACAATAGGAAAAAATAGTATAGTTTTTAACTTCATTATTGGGTAGATAACTCAATTTGGATGTTATACATATTTTAAATGGTTGTATTTGATAAGGTGGTGCCTACATTGTTGAATGGTAGTTTGAATAAATGTAAAAACAATATAAAAGCACAAAATTATTTACATCTTTGGGGTATTAAACCTGATGAGAATGTAGATATCTCCTTGCTATATATACATTGACAATACAAATAAAGATATCTTTCTCAAAACAATGAAGAACACAACAGTTCGAGATGGTTACTCTAGTAACATTAGTAGATGCATTGATGTCAAACAACTTAAGCTTGAAGGATTAAAATTTCATGACTTGCATGTTTTGATGGAACAACTTCTACCTTTGACAATGAGAAAGACACTTCGTAACAAAGTTTTCTTTTTTTTTTATTGATTTCTGTTTGGTTTTTAGGCAATTGTGTAATAAAGTTTTGAAAATGGATGAACTTAACCAACTACAAAGTATAATTGTCCTCGCATTGTGTTTGTCAACACCGAATTTCGTCCGGGAAAGTAAATAATTAAAATTAAAGAATAAGAAAGTAATAATTAATGGTGGGTAAAGACAAAAAAAAGAAAATATTAAAATAATTTTCCTTAATGCATGACAGATCACTTTAGAATATTTTTAAAATTTTCTTTTATTTGGTAATAATTTGAATCAACATTATGGCAATAATTACAAGCAATAATTAAAAATAATATATTGATTGTTGCATTCAGTTTCTTCCTAAAGAGAAAAATATGATTTCCTTTTAAAATGGACAATTTTCTGACAATTATTTATTTTTCTTTAATCAAGACCATTTTTTTCCCTATTTTGCTAATTGACAATTAATTCTCCATTAAGGCAAGATCACAATAATATTACAAATGTGTGTATATAAATATGTACCTGGTAAAAAAAGGAAATGAAAAAACAGAAAAAAAAAAAAAAAAAAAGAGAAAGAGAGAGTTGGTAAGAAACTTTGGGCCCAACTCCTTTTCCTTCTTTGCTGCGTTGTTTCTTTTCTTTTTTATGCCTAATTATCTTGTTTTATTCTGTTTATTTCCTCATTCATTCATTTCTATTTTGATTTTTATTTTTATCGTCATATTTATGTTTATTACTTTTCTTCAACGATTTGGTTTTAATCTTTGGTTTCATTATATTTACTTTTTATTTGTTTTTTTTATGTTACTTTACGCAACCCTATTTTGTTTGTTCATCACACATGCATTTTCTTTGTACAATTTACTTTACTATTATGCTATTATTTTACTGTTATGCTAATATGCGTTCATTTTGTTTTATACTTTTATTTTATTTATGTAGTTATCATTTTGTCATAAATATAAAAAAGTATATTAAAAAACTGGAAGAAATAGATTTTCATAGCTCGTAGGGTTTAAAATTCTTCTTTTATTTAATAACTAAATATGGTCTTATTTCATTTTAAAAAATTATTTTCATATAATAAATTAGGAAAAATCTATAAAATTACAAAATATAAAAATGATAAAATTATAAAATTATAAAATCAAAAATTGTTCTTGAATATTTTAAAGGTTAAAGCACATGTGTGATCGCACGCATCGTCCTTGTGCTAAAACCTTTTCTTCTCTTCTTTTAAAAATAAATAAAAAATGTTTTAAAGGTTTAAGCACATGTGAGATTGCTCGCATCGTCTTTGTGCTAAAACCTCTTATTCTTTTCTCTAAAAAAAACAAATAACAAATATATATTTTAAAGGTTAAAGCACATGTGTGATCGCACGCATCGTCCTTGTGCTAAAACCTTTTATTCTCCTTTTCTAAAAAATAAATAAATAATATTTTAAAGATTAAAGCATATGTGTGATCGCACGTATCGTCCTTGTGCTAAAACATTTTCTTCTCCTTTTCTAAAAAGTAAATAAATAATACTTTAAAGATTAAAGCACATGTGTGATCGCACGCATCGTCCTTGTGCTAAAACATTTTCTTCTCCTCTTCTAAAAAATAAATAAATAATACTTTAAAGATTAAAGCACATGTGTGATCGCACACATCGTCCTTGTGCTAAAACATTTTCTTCTCCTCTTCTAAAAAATAAATAAATAATGTTTTAAAGGTTTAAGCACATGTGTGATCACACGTATCGTCCTTGTGCTAAAACCTTTTCTACTTCTCTTCTAAAAAATGAACAAAAAAATGTTTTAAAGGTTTAAGCACATGTGTGATCGCACGCATCGTCCTTGTGTCTAAAACCTTTTTCTTCTTTTATAAAAAAAAATATCAAAAAATGTTTTAAAGGTTAAAGCACATGTGTGATCGCTTCACATCGTCCTTGTGCTAAAAAACCTTTTCCCTTTCTTATATAGAAATACCAAAATATAAATACTTTCAAACAACAAACAATCTTTCCCCTAGAACTACGTAACCCCGATTTCTCATTTTGAATGAGAATACGTAGGAGCAAGGTCAATCCTTGTCGGGACCAAAAAACTAAAAAATATTTTTGTTTCTTTATATTGTTGTTTTTTGGGATAGTTAAACATTTTATAAACCACATCACATTCGCGCTTTTAATTAAAGGTACTGCCTTAGGGCAAGTGTTGTAGGGTGCTAACACCTTTCCTACACGTAACCGACTCCCGAAACCAGAATCTGGTTTTCGTAGACCTTGCCTTATCATTTTATGGTTTTTCTATAGTTTTTCAGAATAAACTATGGTGGCGACTCCTAAAGTTTCTCAAAAGGTTTTCTTTTTGGATCGTCGTCCCGTCGCGATACCGGTTGCGACAGTGTTACATGTAAATGTTTTCCTCCTTCCTTTTTTACTATCATGGTTCATTGTATTATGCATTTAGTAGAAGATTCCATGCTTGGAGGATCCGTCCAATATTGATGGATGTATCCCATTAAGAGGTATATAGGAAAATTGAAGTCGAATGTTCATGATAAAGCATAAGCAGAAGAGTCAGTAGTTGAAGGATACATGGTTGAAGAGG
The DNA here is from genome assembly GCA_036885675.1 of Vigna mungo. Classification (NCBI taxonomy): domain Eukaryota; kingdom Viridiplantae; phylum Streptophyta; class Magnoliopsida; order Fabales; family Fabaceae; genus Vigna; species Vigna mungo. The sequence continues at coordinate 16,093,411 of CP144698.1, read as the reverse complement.
TTTTAACTTTTTGTTTTAGATATTTAGACGAAATTAAGACTGTATTCAATTGATTGCATCATGTAGATGATGAACTAGATCATGTGTCTTGTAATGTAAGTACATTATTCCCACTAGTTGAAAAACTAATTGGGAGTTTCACTTATTTCACTCTATGTACAAAGGAAAAGCTACAAGCACATTGTCATGTGTACTAACAAACAAATTGTCTTATAGTTGATACATTTCTATAATATGTATTTATAAAGCAAAGTATTTTTATAAAATTCATTTCTCCTTTAACATTAGATAGTATATTTTACATGTTTCACACAGGGAATTTAGAAGCACTATACGAAGACAACTAAAAAGTCGCACACAATCATCCTTTATGATAAAAAAAAAAAGTTCATAGAGAACTTGTTGAATGGTTTCCATGTCATGTTTATATATTTTCTCTAGTAATCTTTCATTTTTGTGTATATTATACTTTATATGATTGTTTATTTTTTATATTTATAGATAAGGAATGTATAGTTTAGCCATCGGTTCAATTGATCGTGAAAAGAGATATAATGCCTACAATATTACTAGGTTCAAATTCAGTATATTAAAGTGTGATCTTTAGCTCAAAACGCAAAACATGTTAAGACAAGATCGTCTAGATAATAGACCGTCTAAACAATCCAGGTTTTGAAGTTTAACAAAAAAACATTAAACAAAATATTGTTGTGCATGAAAAGCTATATATAGACGAAAGCTTGAAGAAAAGAAAAAAAAGAATAATATAAGAGAAATATAATAGTGAACTCGTGAATGCTAAGACAAAATTATTGTGCTCATATATCTTCTAAAGTTGTATTTCTTTTAAGAAGAAAAAAATTAGCAAATAACATAATTCTTTATATTGTTTATATCCTTTATTTGAAAGCTATCATATGTATCTTTGCTCATAACACCTTTTGTGTAGTAAATTCTAAAGAGAATTAAAACACTTATCTAAATGTGTTATCTAGGATTAAGACCGAAAGTGATTAAAATACTTGAGATCAGAAGTGGTTAAAATACTTATAAATTAGGAATGGTTAAACTTAGACTAGTTGTGTTGACAAATAAACTAAGAGTGGTGAAAATAATTTTTCTCCATTTTTTTTTCTTCGAGAGAAGAAAATAAAAGTTGTTCTCACTATTTTCACTAATAAATGAAGATAATGGTTAATTTTTTGGTACAAAATTTATTAAGAAAAGTTGTCTCGTGATTTTACTATGTCATGCATCATTGGTAATGTTTAAATTTTGATTAAATTAATATATGTTTGATATTATTATTGGAAAAGTTATCAATTATCATATGTTTTATATGTTAGGTATATGAAATTATCAACACAAGCACCACATTAGAAGAATGTTACTTAATTTTTCAATGTGTATTTTTCTTATTTAGAGCAAATGATATCGTAATGATTTACTAATTTAACTTTTACTCTTTGTCATTTACATTATTTGATATTAAAATTGTAGACTTTGTTCGTGTAAAGTTGCAACGTCTTGCCTAAACAAACTTAAATAAAAGTGTGCATTTGATACAATTAGATTTTATCAAAAGATCACAAGTTGTTTATTATGATTTGAAGCTGTCTAAACCTTTGCTTACTGGTTTTTTCATGTTCCATTTTAAACAACACAGCCGAGTCTATTTAGCTTTTGCTTGTGTGCACAGTTCAACGACCAGTTTTTATTAAGAATGTTCAATAAACATGCGCAGATACTCACGTTCTAGTTGCTCTCAGTCACTAAATTTATTTCACTTCCACACTCTTACTTGATCTCATAATTTACAAAATGGGTTTTATTACCATTTGACCGTACATTTTCTATATAACATGAAACCCAATTGTTATAAAAAAAAATTAATTAATAATTTGATTTTTATATTTAGTACTATATATATATATATATATATAATTGAGTTTTAATATATTATAAATAAAGTTAATTTGTTAAATTAGAATTAATAGTTTGAAATGTTACATTTCAAAATTTGAGTATTTTTTACCTTAAGACTTGGTTTGATATGTTATTTTTTAGATTTTGACACAACATTTATGAAATGGTGTGAGACATGACACATTAATTAAATAGAAGACACATTACTTTCATTTAAAAAATATTGAAACTTAATTATGTAAAACAAAATATAAGATCAAAACAAATAAAAAAACTTAAATATGAGACCAAATTTTTAATTAAATTTTAAAAAATTATATAATGATTATTTATCGGTTGAAACTTTTAATACGCTTTTTCTAGAAGTACTTTTAATAATAATTTTTTATTTTTATTATAAGTTTTACCGTTTAACTAAAACATTATTTTACAAATTCTATCATCCGTTAATATCTTCATTGTCAAGCAGTTCAATCCTACATTTATTTATATAATATTTGCATATCATAACTAATCTCAATTGTTTGGTATTATTATTATTATTCTATTATTAACTATATTTTTATTATATACTTAAGATAAGTATTATTTTCATAGGAACATAAGCTCACGATCTATAACCTATGTTGATTCTATAAATATGTTAAATATTCTTTAAGGATCGCCCACTTCATAATCACTCATACTCAATATATTCATAAAGATCTTAAATTCTCTCGTCAGAGAATCTTTTATAAGTGGATCTCAATTTCCTCGACTTCCATTATGATAAATATGAACTCTCAAAATCATAGTTAGGATCTTGGTATTTATCCGTAAATTTACGCTTAAGATACGATAAAATCAAACACATTGATAATTAATGGAGTTATTTTGTAAAAGTTTATTATGAAATAACTCATTTCATATGAATGCATCAATAGTTTGTCATATAGTACATATGATAAAATGCACACAAAAAATATTAGTAAAATATATTAAAAAAACAAAAAATAAAAATTTTAGTAAGATGTGTAAGAAAAGAAACTTAGGAGTCCACAAAATTCTTAAATGAACGGTGAAATGTCTCAGTTTTATGTTAATTACCAATTTTTAATATAATTTAAGATTGCGGAATTAAAATCTAAATTTAAATTCATTAAACGAGTTCGGTGAGATTTACCTCTATTGTATGATTTAATTTTATCGATTGGATGTGTATATGGTATCCAATATTCTTGGAAATTAGTTTTTAGTAGAAAGGTTATCCTAACTAGTGGAAAATCTAGTAGGAATAATGTAATCTCCCGAAAGAGTACAATTCATAGTTTAGGTATTATACACAATCCTTTTAGTTAGTAGTTTAATTAATTAATGTGCAAATGTTGTTAAGTGATATTTTTAAATGTACTTTCTTCAAGTAATTGTATTGACCGTACGTTAGTTATGCATGCGTATACATGAGAATATACCATTCTCATGTTAATTAGCATTTAATTTGTTGGGACCAGTTCATTAGACAGAACTGACACTGTACGAAGATGCTTAATATCACCAACCACATCTTCGGCATATGCTACCATTGCACAACACTACAATTTAGTACACTCTTAATTTAATTAATGCTTTCAACGACATTGATTTTGTTTACTTCCAAAAACTTTCTTTATTTACAAAAAAATAAAATAAAATAACCGGTTCCGCTTTTTGATTATTTATTTTACAATCCATTGCGCGTTTTATCCAATTATAATTAACTTTGTTGTTCCTGGTACTTTTCAGCAAAGAATTCATCGTAGTTTTTTGTTCATCAGAAAGGTGGCAAACACGTTCCAACATTAAAAAAGATAATATATAATTGCAAGAGAATGCCATGATAAGGGTTAATTACCCTTTAAGTACTTTAGTTAGTGTTTTCCTTACAAAATGCCGAGGAGAAGGATATGCTATAATAATGACATGTAAAACTTTATTATATATATATCTTAGAGAACTCAAACCTTATTAAAATAAAACATAGCCCGACAACTATTTTTCTGTCACAAAATCTTCTCCCTCATGTTAGAGCAATGATGACAAGATTAGGTTTGTTGAAATGATCGAGATTTTGAATTTTGTTTATTAATTTGAAATTTGCTTCATCTTCTGCAACTCCTTTTATTTACATTTTCAACCATTTGTCTTTGCTTGTTCTCCTTTTGGTATTTTTTTTTAATTAATCATATGTCCCTCAAAAAAGTCCGCTTTCTTGTAAAACTGTAACATTATTAATCATAACTGAGATGTATATATATATATGATTTGCAGAGGTTTAATTATATAAAAAAGTTTAAATTGCTTTTTTGTTTTCTCTATCCAATATTTTTTATGCATTATTTTTTTGTTACATTTTGTTCTACTATCTTTTCTCTTAAACACTGCTATGCATAAATTTCTCAACTTCTCTGTCATCTCTTAAGGTATTTCTTTTTAGCAACCTAAATCACTATAACATAAACTGAGAATTAAGAAGTAATCATACCAATAATAGAGTCTGCATAATATATATAAAAAGATAATTCCATCCGAAGCAACCGTTCTGATAATTTCGTTTTGTACTATGAATCGTGGTGGGAATCAACAAGGATTATTATTTTTATTAATCTATAAGTTAATTTAATTATGAGTTAGTTGGAATATTTTATGTTGAGAGGGTCACAGTGATGGAGATATTGGTGGGAAATGTTAAGACTCAGGCTGTCCATAGATCACACAACATAATACTTGATTACGTGTCCATGTCATCAATTTTGGATACTTAATCATTTAACTTTATTAGGACTAATATAAGATATAATTTTGAGTTAGAGATGACTAATATTAATAAAGATAGTAACCATTTTGGACTTATCATTAATAAAAACAATCATTTTTTTAAATGTACATACTTGTATGTATTAATCATCTCATTATTTAAGAAGAGTTGTGATCAAAGATAGTTAAAATATTTTTTTTCTTTTTTTATTTTTAAGGTGATTTTTAAAATTAAAACAGAGTTTAATTTCCAAAATAGAAAATTTCTTAAACTCTTTATTGGCTATGATTCCCTAAACTTCCATTGAACGTACCAAAACAGTTTATAGATGAATTGAAACAATCCAATGGTCTCTGTTTAATATTTTTGTTTTTGTTCATAAAAAAATTACAATTGAATTTCTCTTTGTTGCTTTCCCTTTTTATTTTTGTATGCCTCCTTCTAATCAATGTGAGGTTATGAAATGTTTGAGACGTAATATTATCACATATTCGTTAGGATATGTTTTAATCATGGTTCTGATATCATGTTAAAATTAGATTTTAAGACTAACTTAACTCCACAAAACCAATTTGTAGAGTGAGGTTTACATCTACTTATATATACTGAATTAGTTTTATCTCTAGTCGATGTGAGACTTCCAAACATTTTGTCACTAACACAATTTGTAATAGATTCCTATTTTCTAACAACGTAGTTTGAACTTCATTAACTCTTTCCCTTTTCCCTCATATCATATTTCCCTCCTCCTTCTCATATCATAAGTCCCTCAATAATCACCACATACCCATGTTGTAAGATATACTTTTCTTCTTGTCTACTCATTCCACATGCAAACCTTCATATCTAACTCACAAGATGAGTAGATATTTACAAAAACTACCTTTGACCTTTTTCCTTCAATTCCCCCAACAGCCCAACATATTCATATCTCGTAAATGAATTTGCAACATCCAACACCATTTTATCCGACATATACCCAATCTTCGTGTCTCCTTCACACAACCCCACATCTTTATTTTTCAATTTTGTTTCTTGTAGACAAAGTAACTGCAGTTGTTCTTTCAAATCCCAACTTCAATCCTCTTATATTAAATGAGATTGTCATCATTTAGCATCTAGCTCAGTTCTCACTCTGAAAATTATAACAATTAAAAAATATATCTTTAAGGTGGTTTATTAATTATTTAATTTAAAAGATTTATTTTAAATGATTATAATAAGAAATAAAATAATTTATTAATTTAAAAGATTTATTTCAGTTAAATTTTTTTATAAGATGTGAGATTTGGTAAATAATCATTAAATTATAAGATATTAAACAGATTTTCTAAGAAATAGAGTGGTTTTCTGTGATTTTTTATCTTTTGAATCTTGTAAAAGATCTCTTGATTGGTAGGTTAAGACTCCCTGTAAATGGACAAGATAAAGTGCGAGGTAAGATGTTGAAAACCCAAGCATAACAGTAGTTCAATTAGTAATAAGAAACGTGGGTGATTTTTGAAGATTTTTGGAGAAAAACATGTGAAAAGAGACATAGAGCTTAAAGTGGAAGTTACATAGTTTAGTTTAAACATGTGAGTGTTAAAGTAAGGGAGCTAACACTCTTGTTTTCTTGCTTGAATGTGTGTAAAGATGTGTTTTCTTAAATAAAATTGAGTTGTGCGAAAGTGATTTGGGAAAATTGACAAATATAAAGTTTTTAAGTTTGTCCACCTTATGACTCACATCTCTTTTTTGAGAAATTTAATTTTATGAACTTTCATGTATTTTATTTTTAACGAAGAAAATAATTCTTGGAAATGTTTTTGATTTTTTGAGTTCATGGATAATTGGAAAATTGGTTTTATGTGTATGTTATAGTATGATTATAAGATTGGTGTGTTATGTGTCTCAACAAAGGTGTGTGAGCAATCTTGGTGTGTAATGGCATCTTGTGGACCCTATAAGTCTTTGTGAGAGCATGAGTGGACCCTGTAAGTCTCTATTTGACCACAGGTGGACTCCATCAATATTTGTGAGTAAAAGTGGACTTTGCTAGTCTTTGTGTAAGTAGGAGTGGACTCTGTAAATCTTTGTGTGAGCATGGGTGGACTTTGTCAATCTCTAGGTAAGCATGAGTGAACTTTTTAGATCTTTGTATAAGTATGAGTTTTAACTCTATGTGAGCAAATGGTTAGAAATCTTTACGTGAGTGGCATAGTTGGTAACCTTGTATGAGTTGAGATATTTGATGGCGTATGTGGAAGCAAGTGGTTAAGAGCTCTATGTGACCAAAAAATGGATAATTATGAGTGAATGAAAGGTTGAAAACATTATGTAAGAGTAATAACTGGTAGTTTCACATGAGTAGGTATATAATAGTTTTGTGTGAGTTAGCAACTATGTGGGAGCTAGTAGAGGTGCTATGGAACCTATGACTTTGTGTTATGTGTATGTGTTATTGTGTATATGAAAATATGGAAAATTATATGGATAATTTGTGATAATAAAGCATGTTGTAGTTTTAAACTATGGATTATGTGTTTTTATGGTAGCTAATCATTTTGCTTGTTGTATGTGTGTGGGGTTGATTGTGATGATCATGATTTATTACTAGTATAGGTGTTGGGAAAGATGCACAATAGAGATTGTCAATCACGAATTAATGTCTTAAATATTTTGATTTGATTTTCTAAGAATAAGCCAAACAATTCATAGATTGATTTGTTTCAAGCGCGAATTAATTTGTCTCTTTAAATATTTTGATATAATTTTTTAAGAATAAGCTAGGTAATTCATAAATTGATTTGTTCTCCTTAATTTCATTTATAGGATATTTTTTAATTATGAGTAATAATTGTAAGACCCGAGAAAAATAATAAATAAAACAAATTAAGTTTTGTGTGATTATGTTTTGGTGAATAAATAAATTAATTGATAGTTTTATTTTTTTTATATGTTGCAATTAATGATATACAAATTAAATATATTAATTTTTCTTTAAATAAATATGATTAACTATTTTAATTTAAAGATGAAATAATTTGTTATTTATATTTAAAGAGTAACTTATCTTTTTCCGTAATAGTTATATATATAATTGTATAAAAAATATTTTTACCTGGCACCTTTGTTTTGCTATTTCACGATATATAAAAATATTTTTTTTATTTAAGAATGTGGAATTATGGTTTTAATATGGTTTGGGTTGGTTAAAATAATATTATAGATATAGTCTATAATACAAATTTACACGTATATCCAGTGATAATATATAAATAAGTGATAATGTATGAATATATAATTGTATTCGAAATTGTTATAGTGTTTAAATATTATTGTTAAATAATAATAACAATATAATATATTATTTAAAATGAATATGTTAGTTGTGAGATTCTTTTTATTTATATATATATATATATATATATATATATATATATATATATATATATATATATTGTCAAAATAAATTAGAATAAAGATATAAGGATAGAATACATTATTTATGGACTTATCATAATAAATTAGAACAAAGATAATTTTATATGATTATATTATGAAAATAATGGGGTTTTATAAAGATTTAGGAAATAAATCGAATAGATGTAGGTATGCCTCCTATTTATATAATGTTAGCATAGAAATCCTAGACATCAAGAAAAAGAGATGGAAAATCCTCTGATAGTCGTGAGAAAGGTTTAAGAGGAAACCATTATTTTCTGCCAAGGGAGAAGCGTAGGAGTCAAGTTGTGACGAGGGCTTAGAAGATGTAAAGCTCTTTATTGGATTAGAGGTAAAGGGGGCTGACCTTGCTTATTTTGGTTGGTTATGATTCTGTGAATGATAAGAACAAGTATATGTCTGTAAAAGGGAGTAACCATGTGTGTCTTCTTGTGATGGGTTGTGATAAATGTTTGCATGGATCTATGATGATTGTTATTATTTTTTGACTTATGATTTTGGTTCATTATTATTGCCTATTGTTGTGTGATATGCATGGCTTTGTTGCGTGGTTTTGTGAGTATGATGATGTTTAATTCTTATGCGATTAAGTTTATGTCTATGGAGCCCGGTGAAGCTCTTGGAAGAGTGGTGGGAGTAGCATTTGTATTCGTTTGGCGAAGCTCTCTAGGAATAAGGTGGTGGGGAGTGATTACTGGCCTGGTGAAGCTCTCTGAGAATAAAGTGGTGGGGTTGTATACTTGTCTAGTGAAGCTCTAAGAGGGTGGTGGAAAACATATACTTGCCCGGTGAAGGCTCTAAGAGAGTGGTGGGAAGTATAAACTTTCCCGGTGAAACTCTAAGAGAGTGGTGGGAAGTGGTGTACTTGCCGGTGAAGCCTTCTAGAGAGAAGTGGGTAATGTCATTATGTAATGGTGTGGTAAAGTGTATCGGCCTGGTGAAACTCTTTAAGAGAGTAGTGGGAGGTGATATTTGACCTTATGAGTGCATGAGAGTAATCCGATAGTGATTCAGTATATATAGTGAACTGTGTCAAACAAATTGGGTATGAGTTTGTGATTATTGAGTGAGTTTGGGTGTGACTTGGTTAATTTGACAAAATAGTTGTAGGGTTATATGTTGGTGACTTTGATTGTCGATATTGTGGTTGTTAATGATTTGTTTTGAGGTGATGTATGAGATATCATGTTAAGATATGTGTAGGTGTATCAAGATATGTATTGTTCGGAAGTCTTATTCTAAGTAGGTGCTTAATACATATTGTTGGAAAAAGAATGGCTTAGTTTCAACAACAAGAGGGGGTGAATTGGTGAGGTTAAAAAATCATAGTCTTTTTCAAATCCTTTTTGCAAAGTGTAAACCTTTCAAAAGTTTCTTGAATCTCAAGGAAAAAGATAAATCAATGCAATGGAGAAATAGTTGACTATGCAGAAAGTAAAGTCGACTTAAAATAAAGAGTTCAGGGATAGAGAAAATCAAACACAGTTTTTATATTGGTTCGGCCAAACTACCTACCTCCAGTGTCCTTCTTGTACTCGAAAGCAAATGCATTATAATGGTCAAGGTTTTTACAACAAGGTTTTTATAGAGACCTCCACGTTAAAATATAAAACACCTCTCTAACCCTTTAACCAAAATATAGGCATACAACACCCAAAGAACAACAAGATATCCTCTCTCCTATAGTCTTTCTCAACTTTGAACAATCCTCACAGTTTCCCAGAACGCAGGACGTCCTCCTCCTGTAAACACAACAGGGCAGGCACAATCTTCCAAAGATTGAGAGAAGTAGATGATCATGTTTCTAGTACACCTCAATGTGCAGTATGATCAAGCTTTTCTTTCAGCATAGCCTTGCTCATCAAGCATCTATCCAAGAGAGATCTCCACGGTCTTCTTGATAAGTTCTTGGAGCGTTTTCACAGAGATCAGAATCTGAAACAATAGAAATGAAATTGTTAGAATAACCAAAGTCTCTGTGTAAAACAGAATCACGTATATTTATAGTTTTCTATAAAGCAGAAGTAGACTTCACTACTAATACAGTCGACTTCAGTCAGACAGTTAAAACAATTAAGTCAATTAGTAGCAGTCATACCAACCAAATTGATTACATAATTAATTCAGTTGACTTGTAATTAATGCTTGGTCAAAGAAACAAAATATAGTCGTTATAGTTCACAAGCATTAGTAGAAATTCAAAACATAACTAACTAAGTCGAGTTGCCTACGCATACAATCGACTAAGTCGAGTTTCCTGCGCATACAATCGACTATGTCAATTCAATGCAGTTTTGAAAATCTATGCAAAGTCACGAGTTTTAATCGACTTACTTCATAATGAAGTCGGCTTAAAACTTGCAGTTTTGCCACACAATATAAGTTCAACCAAGTGCATGTGGTTTTCTTTTCTGAAACATATGTAATGCAATCACAGATGATATCTCAAGTAAAAAGCAGTGAATATGCACACATATACAGAATTAACACAAACATGTTCTACAAGAATTCATACAAGATTTGAAAATGTAACACATAACAATACATGTGTTATTAATAATGTGTTGTCATCATCAAAAACCAGAAACACTGTGAGATTATGGTTTAGCTAAACCAGTGCTTCCCTTATCAACAATCTCAATAATCTCCCCTTTTTTTGATGATGTACAACCATGATTAATAAACAACCATGTTTATACACAACAACTTGTAAAATCATTCATATAATCATAATAGTATCAAAACTCATATAATCAAACTGTATCAGAGCAGGAATGATTTTAATAAAAAAAAATAACAAGATATCAGAACAGAACAAATGAAGTGTTTCTCATATTCAAATTACATATATCAGAGTCACAAAGACAACATATATACTCTGTATCAACCAGTATCAAGCAATCAATATCAAAGCAAATAAGCAATCAAACAGTCAAACAGTCAAACATTTCTCCCCCTTTGTGCATTAGCAAAAAAGGTATGCTCTATGATAATGATATGCTGATAAAAGATATACCAGAGATGCATCAATTTAAACATATTAATCAATCAATGATGCTCCCCCTATCACAGATAATCACATGATAAAGAAATAATCTCCCCCTAAAGTGTAGGCATGTGAAGTATCTAATTTATCAAGTAATGCTCCCCCTGTCAGTATGCATGTTTTATAATCAAAACCCAAATGCACAATGCAGATATCACAGATTTCAGAGCATGTAAATACATATGACAGAATTGTATCAAAACCAGAATTCCAAACAATTCAATCAAGCATAGATACAATTATCAACAATCTCACAATATATTCTCACAGATATATCAATCAATTATAAAGTAGAGATATATTGAAAGAAGAAACAGTATATGAAGAGTAATCTGTATAACCAAATTCCAGCAAATGGAATTTATAACCTAGTTAAACCGATAGTCGATTGTTCTCCATAGACAGTCGATTAACATTGCTCTCCATGTAAGTTGAAACTTCAATGGTTCATCCAAAAGCAATATTTCCTGTAAAACCTTTCAAGATCTTTTGAAGATCAAGCATTTTAGAATTATTTAAATGCAATAAAGTAATACAGATATGGATTGAATATGCAGAAGAATTAATGTAACAGTAAACATGTGCATAATCAACTTCATCAATCACACAGTCAATTTTAAATCATTTTATACTACTGTAATTTAGAATTCTCAATTCATTTCGAATAGTAAAAATTCTTTCCATGTTCAATGTTTTTGTAAAAATATCACCCCATTGATGTAAGGTATCCACATATTCGACCTTTGTTTCACCCTTGAGAATGTGGTCGCGTATGAAGTGATGCCTTATTACAATATGCTTTGTTTTCGAATGAAGAACATGATTTTTAGTCAGATTAATAGCACTAGTGTTGTCACATTTTAAAGGAATATGATCTAATGCAATACCATAATCTTCTAATTGACTCTTAATCCAAAGAGACTGTGCACAACAACTTCTGGCTGCTATGTACTCAGCTTCTATGGTAGATAATGCCACACAAGCTTGTTTCTTTGAATGTCAAGAGACTAGCGACGATCCAAGTAAATGACAAGTGCCGCTAGTGCTCTTCCTATCTAGCTTACAGCCTCCAAAGTCAGATTCACTATATCTTTCCAGAAAAATATTTTTCCCATTTGGATACCATAGTCCAAGACTTTTGTTCCTTTAAGGTATTTTAAAATTCTTTTAACAGCGGTTAAATGTGATTCTTTAGGAGAAGACTGAAATCTAGCATAAAGACACACACTGTGCATTATGTCAGGTCTACACTGGCAGTTAGATATAGCAAGGATCTAATCATACCTCTATACATCTTTTGGTCAACATCCTTTCCAGCTTCATCAAGATCCAAGTAGTAATTTGTTGCCATAGGGGTTGCAGCCTCCTTGCAATCCAACATTTTGAATTTCTTCAACAGATTAGTGCAGTACTTGGATTGGTGAATGAAAATTCCATTATTGGCTTGCTTGACTTGAAGACCAAGAAAATAAGTTAGCTCTCCCATCATGGACATTTCAAACTCATCCTGCGTAGTCTTAGAAAATTCTTTGCATAAAGCATGATTTGTTGATCCAAAGATAATATCATCAACATAAATTTGAACATATAGTTTATCTTTGTTTAAGTTCCTAATAAACAGGGTTGAGTCTACTTTACCCCTTGAGAAGCCTTTCTTTATTAGAAACTCACTCAAGCGCTCATACCATGACCTTGGCGCTTGCTTCAACCCATATAAAGCCTTTCTTAGCTTGAAGACATGGTCTGGATGTTCAAAGTCCTCAAATCCAGGTGGTTGCTCCACATACACTTCCTCTTTAATATACCCATTTAAGAACGCACTTTTGACATCCATTTGATATAGCTTGAATTTCATCACTGAAGCAATGGCAAGAAGAATTCTTATTGCCTCCAGTCTAGCCACAGGCGCTTATGTTTCATCATAATTGATTCCTTCTTCTTGATAGTAACCTTTTGCAACAAGTCTAACTTTATTCTTTATGATCTCTCCTGAGTCATCCATCTTATTTATGAAAATCCATTTAGTGCCTATGACCTGTAGATTATCTATTCTAGGTACCAGTTCCCATACATTATTTCTTTTGAACTGGTTTAGTTCCTCTTGCATGGCCATCATCCAATTTTCATCTCCAAGAGCATCTTCAATCTTTTTCAGCTCACTCTTGGATACGTAAGCAACATTCATGCAAAATTGATTCAGTTGTCTTCTTGTGGACACTCCTCTTGAAATATCACCAATTATGTTGCCAGTAGAGACATTTTTGGGCACTTTCCATTCCTTAACCGATTATTTTCTGGGAGAATCGATTACTTCCTCAAAATTATGTTTATAAAGTGTTTCTTCAATCTCTTCCTCCTCTACAGCGGAGTTATCAGCTTCAGTAGACCTTCTGTTTTGTTCAGGATTGACAGTGGTCTCAACATACTCATCAAATGCCACGTGAACCGATTCTTCAACACACATTGTTCTCTTGTTGTATACACGATAAGCTTTGCTGGTCAGAGAGTATCCTATGAAGATTGCTTCATCAGCCTTGGAATCAAACTTGCCAAGATTTTCCTTTCCATTATTTAGCACAAAGCATTTGCATCCAAAGACTCTTAGATTAGAGATATTTTGTTTTCTTCCTTTTAATAACTCATAAGGAGTTAACTTCAGTATTGATCTTATAACAGTTTTGTTCAACAAATAGCAAGTTGTACTCACTGCATCTGCCCAAAAGTACTTAGGCATGTTCCTCTCATTCAACATTGTTCTAGCTAGGTCTTCTAGAGCTCTATTCTTTTTCTCAACCACTCCATTTTGCTAAGGATTTCTAGGTGCAGAGAAGTTGTATGATATTCCCATTTCAGCAAGATATTCATCAAAGACTTCATTTTGAAATTCTTTGCCATGGTCACTTCTAATTGATTTAATCTAAGCTCCATCTCGTTTTGAATAACAGCAGCAAACCACTTGAATACTTTAAGTGTGTCACTCTTGATAGGAATAAAGAATGTCCATGTAAACCGAGAATAGTCATCAACTATTACAAGTCCGTAAGAGTTTCCACCAAGGCTTTTCACTCTTGAAGGTCCAAATAAGTCCATGTGCATGAGCTGCAAAGGTTTGAAGGTTGACATATATCTTTTGTTCTTAAATGACTGTCTTGTTTATTTTCCCCTTTGACATGCATCACAAAATCTCTTGGAAGCATCGCGAATTTTGGGAAGACTAATTACAAGATCCTTTGATACAACCTTGTTTAGTTGACCCATGTTGATATGACCGAGTCTCTTGTGCCATAGCTAGGCATCATCTTCTTTAGTCATTAAACAAACTACCAACTTGAATGATGTTTCCTTGAAATTGATTACGTAGATATTGTTAAACCTTTTTCCTGTAAAGACTTGTAATTTAGTCAACACAAAAAGGGAACATGTGGCAACAAATAAGAGGGGGAAGGATTTTAAAACTAAAAACACCATTTTATATCAAAAATCTGATTTTTTTGAACCATTTCCTCTTGTCTGGAAAGCCACTATCTCTTCCAAGCTCTCTTTCTGCTCCTTGCATTCTCCCAAATTCCCTTCCATCTGAATCATTGCTTTCCATTTCACAGACGCCTAGAACATCTTGACGCCGCGGGCTTCCTGTGGCACCGATCAATCTTTGCTTTCGAAAGGGGGTAAGTTGCTCTTCCCTCTTTTCTCCATTCTTGAATCTTAGAACATGCAATCTGCTGATTGCATGTGTTTTTGATTTCCTCCTTTCAAATTCCTTTCCAATTTCAACTTTGAAAACTGATTTGATCACCATTTTGTGATCCATAAGGTTGGGACAAAATTTTAAAAAAAGTGAGAAACCATAGGAACAAGCTTTGAGCTGTGTTAAGGAAAATTCCAGGTAAGGGAATCTAGATATGATTGTTAGTTCTGTTTGAAATAGGCTATTTTGTTATAATTGATTTTGTTTGAAATCATTGAATTATTGCATGTGAAAACTCTTTAGAATGTATCACTGTTGAACTAGATTAATGATTGCATGTGTTGGAATGAATACTTGTTGATCTGTGTGTGGTATAATTGATTATATAATGGATTGGAAATTGGTATAACTAGATGTAAGATATGGAATTGAATGTCTAGAAGTGATAATTTCAGTTATGTAGTTGTTTAGATAATAAGCATATGTTAGTTATAGTGTACAAGTTGAATTTAGGGAAGTGGAGAAGTGATTTCATGAATTTGAAGTCAGAGGCAGATCTGGACCATTGGGGTTACTTAGTGAAGTCATTCTTGACCTGTTAGGAGCCTTAAGATAACCAAAAGTAGTTTACAAATGGTAAATCTGAAATTGAGTATCTAAGTGAATGAAAGTAGAGTCTTAGATCCTAATTCCATGCATAACTACTAGAGATTCATGATTAGGAATGTATGTGAGCCCTTAAACAAGTTTAAATTCACCCATACTTCGAATTAGGAGTGTTAGAAGTTCACTAAATGACCTGTAATGAGTTTTGGGTGGGTGAGTTCCTAAAATCTGCATAAATTCGCTCTGTTGATTATGCAGAGTCGCGCAACGCACTCTGTGCGCTCTGTGAAGGGTTACTGGCAGAAAAAATTTGCACAGCGCACCACAGTGTGTGCGCTGAGCGAATTTTCTGCGACATAATGAGTATTTTTGATGTTTTTGACGTTTTGGGAGTTCCGGACGTTCTTTAGGTCGTTCTGGGGGTTTTTTAATCTTCCGGAGCCATTGGTGAGGGTCTCCAAGCTATTTGAATTACTTAACTATTGATAATTAAAGGTCATAAAGATATTTGTATTAATAAGTGATGTTTTTCTGAAATTATGTATTGTCTGAGTATGTATAAGTTGTTTTTATAACATAACTAAAGTATGATTGTGTTCCATGTGGTGTAATATGATTCAATTATTCAAGTGTTATCTCTCGGTGAGATTAAGTTAAGTATTGGAATGAATATAGGTAGCTCAGTCTTGGGGGTTTTCCTTAACACTCTAATGACTATTCAATCTCACTTAGAGAAGAATATGTTATGTGGTGAGAGTAGTAGGAGGTCCTAGTCTTGGTTGTCTCCATTTTAATGGGCCAAGGTGAGTGATAACGGACTAACCTTGTGGTGGTAGGGTGAAACCCATAGCAATTGGCTTTGCAAAGCAGTAGAGGCCACCACAAGTGCATAACCCGCCATAGCTCGATATTCATTCCAAGTCCGGACGAGGTTAAGTATAATATAATTTAATACAACTGTCTTTTAGGTTTGTATGTTGCATGCTTTCTTGTTATTCTAGTTTAGCTTTATTTACTTGTATACTTTTTGGAAATCTAGCTTACCCTTGCACTGTTTTGTATGTGTTGTTTGTGTCTGATTTCCTTTGCAATGATCATCCAAATTTTGATGTGAGCAGAGGTAGGAGAGGTTCCATTGGAGCATGTATTGGATGGCTCAGATGTTGCAGATGCTGCTGAGTAGTATAGGCTAGTTAAGAATATATGTATAGCTTAGTTACTTTACTGTCCACCTTGATTATGTTTTGAGATACTTCACTTATGTATATAAGTTCCACTTCAGTTTTTAATTCGCCCTAGTTTTGGATGAGTGTATTATATTACAATTCATCTTAAAGAAATTCTTAACTGTTTTACCTTATCATATTTGGCGCATTCCACATGATATAATATTATATTTTCTGGGATGTTACATTTCCCACAAGTAACAATTCATCTGTTGAACCTTTGTTGATCAAAAAATATTTAGGCTCAAAAGTAATCTTTAATCCTCTATTACATATCTAACTAATGCTGAGTAGATTGTTCTTTAACCCTTCAACAAGAAGAACAATTTTAATCTCATAAGATGAAGGAGTTTTGATTTTACCTATACCGATGATCTTTCCTTTGTTGTTGTTGTTGCCATATGTAACATGAGCAGAAGTCTTGTAAGAGAGATGTTAGAGAATTTTGTAGGATCCCCTGTCATGTGTCTTGAGCATCCACTGTCCAAGTACCACATGGAGCTTTTTGTTCCTCGTTTCAAATTTACTTCTGTAGTCTCAGATTTTGCAATCATTATCAGACCATTCTCAGATGTGATCTTCATGTCGTCACCTCGACTCCTTTGACTTTTCTTTTCATTGAGAAACCTTGTGAATTTATCAACCTTTAGGTTGATTCTTTCAGGATTGCAATCAGACTTATCACTATAGGTGGCCTTATTCCACAAAAACCCTGTTTCAAAAGATTCATAGAAATCGTTAGTAATAGAATTTTGCTTAACATTACAGATAACTGATACTAATTCAAAAGCATATTTTACTAGTTTTTCTTGTTTAAGAAACGGAAGCCATTTTCAGGAATATAGTTGATTCAAAGAAATATGTAGTCGACTAGTTTTTCAAATATCTTACGAAAACCAGCTCTTGTGTCAATTGTTGGAAAAAAAATGGCTTAGTTTCAACACCAAGAGGGGGGTGAATTAGTGAGGTTCAAAAATTAGAGTCTTTTTCAAATCTTTTTCGCAAAGTGTAAACCTTTCAAAAGTTTCTTGAATCTCAAGGAAAAAGATAAATCAGTACAGCGGAAAAATAGTTGACTATGCAAAAAGTAAAGTCAACTTAAACTAAAGAGTTTAAGGATAGAGAAAATCAAACACAATTTTTATACTGGTTCGTCCAAACTGCCTATATCCAGTGTCCTTCTTGTACCCGAAAGTAAATGCACTATAATGGTCAAGTTTTTACAACAACGTTTTTATAGAGACCTCCACGTCAAAATATAAAACACCTCTCTCACCCTCTAACCAAAATATAAGCATACAACACCCAAAGAACAACAGAAAGAAATCCCCTCTCCTGCAGTCTTTGTCAACTTTGAACAATCCTCAAAGTTTCCCAGATGGTAACACGTCCTCTTCCTGTAATCACAACAGGGCAACCATAATCTTCCAAAGATTGAGAGAATGAGATGATCATGTTTCCAGTACACCTCAATGTGCAGTATGATCAAGCTTTTCTTTCAGCACAGCCTTGCTCGTCAAACAACTATGCAAGAGAGATCTCCACGGTCTTCTTGATAAGTTCTTAGAGCGTTTTCACAGATATTAGAATTTGAAACAATAGAAATGAAATTGCTAGAATAACCAAAGTCTCTGCGTAAAACAGAATCACGTCTATTTATAGTTTTTTATAAAACAGACGCTCCTATAGTCGACTTCACAACTAATACATTCGACTTTAGTCAGACAGTTAAAACAGTTAAGTCAATAAGTAGCAGTCAGACCAACCAAATTGATTACACAATTAATTTAGTTGACTTGTAATTAGTGTTTGGTCAAAGAAACAAAATATAGCTGTTATAGTTCACAAGCATTAAGAGAAATTCAAAACATAACTAACTAAGTTGAGTTGCCTGTGCATACAGTCGACTATGTCACTTCAATGCAGTTTTGAAAATCTTTTCTTTGCAATATTACTCACAACACTGTTTTTGAAAATCTGTATAAAGTCACGAGTTTTAGTCGACTTACTTCATAATGAAGTCGACTTAAAACTTGCAGTTTTGCCACACAATATAAGTTGAACCAAGTGCATGTGGTTTTCTTTTCTGAAACATACGTAATGAAATCACAGATGATATCTCAAGTAAAAAGCAGTGAATATGCAAACATATACAGAATTAAAACAAACATGTTCTACAATAATTCATACACAATAAAGATTTCAACATGTAAGAGATAACAATACATGTGTAATTAATAATGTGTTGTCATCATAAAAAAAAAACCAGAAACACTGTGAGATTAAGGTTTAGCTAAACCAGTGCTTCCCTTATCAACAATATCAACACATATGTATGTTTATATGACTTGTTTATGTTAGTTCACCCTTGCATGTTGTGGTTGTGGTTTCCACCTGCGATGATGATACTTGTACAAGAGTAGATGTTGTTACAGATATACCTAAAACAAAGTTGAACGGCGAGATACACGGGAGAACTATATGGTTTTATTTTCAGTACTATTGATTTTTGCAATGAGATTCTATGGGTGCTTTATCGTTACACTTGATTTATGTAGTTTTCTAAATTCAGTTATGATAAATAAAAGTTTTTAATTAATCTATTTTCCAAAATAATATGAAAGTTAAGTTTTCAAAAGTGTTTTTTTAAACATGTGACATCCTAGAATTTGGATGTTATAATAATTATTGTAAATATTCCTTCCATTATTTATAATGGGAATAACAATGGTGTAAGGCATCAAGCCATTCTTCATGACAAATATTAGAGTTATCTCGATAGCTTCCGGGAGCAATTTCTTTAATTATTTTTATTATTTTCAGAAACAAAACTTTTTTCTAGTTGTAAAGATTCTTCTTTACACGACAGTTTTATAATTTTTACCTAATGAGACGTGTATTTTTATCATCACTTGGTAAATGAAATTATATTTTATTTATGTTTACCCAATGAGACATGTACTTTTTAAATGTGATGTGTTTTCAGTCTAAGCATTAAATAACATAAGTTTCACTATTATCTTAGTCGACATGTTACACTCACCACCTTCATTATTTATAAGTAGTCATAATCAAATCCTCTTTATTCCTTTCTTCCATCTTAATTGATGATCACATTTTTACTTACTTTCAAAACATCTAATATTAGTTTTTTTGGAGAGTACTTAAGGCTAAAGTAAATGGTTTAAATCATATTTTTATAATTTATATTATCTAAGCTTCAACAAAAATGTGCTAAAATTACTTTTTAAGCCTTGATAGACACTAAACGAGTCTAATTAGATGAGTTTGACCAGATGAATCTCACAAGAAGATCTAATTTTTTGAATTTCATTAGATAGTCATATATGTATTAACCAACTTTTATGATTGAATTCACACATGATCTATGAACGTTCTAAAATGTGTTTTGTGCAACTAAAGAATAAGTTAAGTCGCTAGGCAAATCTCATTAGATGTTCTGACATGGTGAATTGCAATGGATGATCTATAAACATGGCAACAATGTATTTGAATTGAGCAATTTTATGCAAGAAATGTTCAAGTAATCTAATCATGGAAAGAAATATTGTGAATTGCAATATTTCTAGGTTTATTTCTTAAGTAGAAAATAAGCAAATTTATTTTGCAGATATTATTAGATCTTTCCTTACTGTTTCGGTTGAATTAGGGTCTAAGATTGACCATCCTCTATCCTAGCCTATTCTGCCTACAGATATGACCTTATTTATGCCAATTCGTTCGTCCAGTGTGTAAGTTGTCCCCCCTCCCCGCGGCCGGTGGTGGTCATGCAGAAAATACTTTGACGCTCAAGTCAGAAAATACTGCTTAAGTGTGTCTTAATATGAATTCAGAAAAAGGTGTCTTTACCTCAATCTTAATCTCGTATTCACAAGCTTTTAAAATTACTCAGTCCACTAGCTATCAATTAATATAGTATATTTTTAGGCAATATAACCTGACAATCATCCATTAATACCATATATTCATCCTTGATATGGTCATTAAGCGTATTAATGGGCCATCAATGATTAACCACCTTACCTCATTTGTGCTCGTCAAGCAGCCGATCAGTTGATTGCTTTGGCCACGAACCTCTTATTCGCTGCTCGGTCACTGGGGTATAGTACACTTACATAGCGTTATATGCCAAAAAGATGAAGATGTGTTCTTGATATTGAAGATTTTGTATAATCAAGTGTTTAAGGATGTAGAGCCACAAAGACTATTCTCCAAGAACTACATAAAGTGTTGAGAGCTGAAAAGAACACATATCCATCCATAACCACACCACTCACACCTCTCTTCTCGAAGCTTTGTCTCACTAGATTTTTCTATTTTCACTTTTGTAATTATTTCTCTTGTCTTCTTCATGGAAGGATAAACCTTTTTGGGTTGATTCTCTAGTGAGTTCATAATAAATTTTGAGACTGTGTTAAATAGGTTCAATTGTAAAATTTTATAATAGTATGTGTTTATATAGTTAATTCTTTTTGAATTCTTATTTTTGCTATTGAAATTGTTTTTAACATTGGTTGATAATTAAATTATGATCTTACATTGGAATTCTTGTTAGTTTGTTTAATTTTAACAATATCTTGTTTCCTTAATTTAAGAGGTAAAATAATATAAGTATCAAATTTAGGTGCTTGAAGACATGACAAATACTTAATGAATCTATCAGATTGAGCTTGTATCATATGTTCTTTTTGAATTCTAATTTTTCCTCATGGGATTGTCTTTGAACACTTGCTGAGAATTTGATTATGATCTTTTATTGAAATTTTTGTTAGTTTGTTTAATTTTAACAATCTCTTGTCTACTTAATTTAAGAGCAAAAGAATATAAATATCAAACATAAATTGTTGGAAATGTGAGATATACCCAATAAATTGATTGATGTTTCTTTGGTTAATTTAAGTTTTCTTTAGAATTTGGATGAATGATAATCATATGATAATTGTAGAAGAATTCAACTATGAATGAAATGATAAATGAATTTACTTTGTTTTATTATCAACAAAATTACCTCTACTTTACTCTCCTATTTAATATTTACTTCTATAAACACACTTAGAATATGGAATACAGGGATTACAATTGCATTAATATGAAAACCACTTTAGATTGACTAACCGTATCAATACTTAATTTCTATTCACCTCTTATGTGGTGTACTTTTATGGACTTCATATTGAACGATTTACTCCAAAATTAGACATTTAGTCCTTCATTAGATGGTCCACCACTGTATTAGATATCCACTCTTTATTTTGATTGTCGAATTGTGGAAATGATTGCGATCATTAACCAATATCTGAATCCTTTTGTTTGTTCTTCTCTACCTGTCACACACCCAAATTTCTCCTTATTTTCCAAAATTGTTTTGCCTTTATCAAGGCATTGTTACAAGTTATAACAATTGTCCCATAAGAAAGAATAATTGTGTCAAGTTACAATTAAAGAGTTTGATTCTTGATAAGTTCTTATTATTAAGTTGTTATTGTTATTATTATTATTATTTTCTGCTATAGGAGTTATCATCTTATGTTAGATTGTCAAATACAATTTTTTTTAAGGATTGTTCGTTGATAGTTAGCAAAGCATGAACTGGAAAAAATTGAGTTTGGTTTCTTTATGGAGTTAAATTTGAGATATGCTACTAAGCCCTATTTGTACATTCAACCAACAATATTTAAACTATTAACTTTAGTAGTGAATAAATGAAAAATGTAGTAAATGAATGAAAAATCAAGATATAAATAGTGAATTCTTTATTGTATTGTCATTCTTATTTTTATTGTTAGTACCTGACATTTCAACTTGGCCCAAGAATAGAGTTTTTCTTTTGGACCAACACTATAGGAAAATGCTCTTTGTATCTTTGGAAAATTACTCTCTGGATCAGCCCATTAACATTTTAATGACGGTCCAACTACAAATAATGGATGTTTCATCCTACACCTCTAATCTCTTCATCCTACACCTCTAAAGTTTTCTAAAATGTTCAAATTATCCTCTAAAGTTTTCTAAAATGTTCAAATTATCCTGTAATTAAGAAACTTTTAATATTTAAAAAAACAAAAGATAAAATGGTGAAAAGATTTTTTTTCTTAAGTTGTGAGTATGCATAGATATTCTTATCTCATACTTCTCTTTTGCATTTCAATACTCTTTGTATCTCATTTTTCTTCTTTTAAATTTTTCTCTACCTCTCTTCATTCTTCCAGTACCACGGTCATCTCATTATTAAAAATTTTCATGTCAATTTTAAATACCAAAATTTTTTAATAAATAAAAGAAAAACTACTAATTTATATTAACAAAATTTAATAATTATAAAAATTAAGTTAACTGGTTTTATTTTATATTTTTTTATACAAGAATTATATTGTTAAATAATATTAATAAAGAAGCATGCAACAAACATAAAGCAATGTAAAAAACTTAATAATGCATAATATTAATAAAGCAGCATGCAGCAAGGAAAAAACATGTAAAAAAAGCTTAATAAAACGTCATGCAGCAAACAGAAAACAAGTAAAAAAATTGTAAAAAAAAAAGTAAATATACACTAATCGAATATCCGATACTTCATTCATCGGAAATTGACGAGCGATCATATCCGATACAAATTTTCACTTTTATAATATTTATATTAAATCTAAATAATTTTAAAAAATTATTTTTTAACCTTAAAAATAAGCTAATTAAATTATAAATTCAAAAAAATTGATACATAAATTTAAATATAATTACAAATTAATAAAATAATTAAATAAGTATCTAAAATTAAACTTTAGAAGGTGTATATTTGTTATTTTATCGGATTTCTATATCCGATGACCTTTCACTCGGATTTTCATATCCGATACAAATGTTCTAATTTTATTTCTTCAAAAATATTTTTATTAAATCAAATAAATTCATAAATATTATCTTTTAACATTTAAAAATTTTCTAATTAAATTATAAATTCATATAAATTAATACATAAATTTAAAAATAATTATGAATAAATAAAATAATTAAATAACTAATATAATTAAACTTTTATATAATAAAGCACATCAAACATTCAGATATGAATATGTAAAGTTTTTTTTTTTATTCCCACTATAACCAGCACACCACCAGAAGTACGCACCCTAACCAGCAATGTAATCAAGCAACATATCACTCCAACCAACAATCTCTCTCCGCGTGATAGGGTGAGAAAGAGATATAGTCAATGCTTAATATACAATTTCTGAACGAATATAAAGTTAACAAGTTATTACCTCATTAATTAATTAATTAATTAGGGATATTTTAAAAAATTGGAGGTGGAAGATGAAAAACTTGGAGGTATAAGATGAAACACCCACAAATAATTAGTGAATAGGCTTTTACTTCCTGCACACGCACAATTTCTTGATGAACCCCCAACTTTTCAAAATGACCATTTTAAACTATATATAAAAGTGACTTGGATTACATGTTTCAAAACATTTTCAGAACACACTACCTAGAATTTCAATGATAGGATTTCTAAATCAAAATTTTTAAAATATAATATCTTTGGGAATAAAATTTCTGGAACAATTTATATGAAGTTCTTTTCACACTTCGATCAAACTATTTCACATTTTCTCTCTTTTTTCTTTACAACAGCAAAATTGATGGAAATATAGTAAAAAAAAGAGCTATACCTATGAAACGAAGAATATTATCTCAAATTCACGTTAGGCTAACACGAGATATTCATGTGAACGTAAGATAAAATAATATTTTCTATTGTGCGTGTGAATATTATTATTGATGGATAAATTTTACAGAAAAATATTAAATAAGTGAGACATAAATTATTTAATTAAATTGAAAATTCCCTTTAATATTTATATAAACATTTGTCTTTTATTTCCTTTAAAGGTTTATCGTCTTATTTTATTTAAACTAACACTTACTAAAATACGCAAATATAATAATAGTTGTCTATATATTTTGTAAATGTTTACTTATTTTATATTTAAACAATGGCATCATGAAAACATATTTTTTTATGTATTTATAGGTGGGTGAAAGTATAAAATTTTAATATTGCAACGTGTTGATTTAAAAATTAGAGAATGTAAGTATCTTTTATTAAGATCATAAAATAAACAAGTGTAATTTGTTTTTTTGATTAAACTTGGGTATATTTTTTCCATTAAATATCCAATAAGAAAGATGGGTGGTGGAGAGTTTGTGAGATAATATACTACTAATATTTCTCAAATTAAAATATCATAATGATTAAATTGAAAGGTTAATTAAACAGGGAAAGTTCCAAGTCAGCTACAGATGATAATTCATTTCATTAGAAGCGTCCACATGTCGTGAACTGCTTCATATATATTCCACGAAACAAAAACGATTACATCACTTTAGAAAATCTCAAAATTCATAAAATATACAAGGGCTTAATCTTGTTTATTTCTATCATATATTATTTTTTCTTTTCAATTTTGACAAAATCATTGATATTAATTATTATTTATACCATGTTTAATAATTTGACCTTGTTTAAGAGTCTAGGTAAAAAAAATTTAAATATATATTCTTTTTTTTTATTATTTGACATACAATTTAAAGACAAAACTGTAATAAAGTTTAATATTATTTATTTTAATGATTAAAGTTGAGTTTTATATTTAAAAGATATGAAAAGTCAAAAACTAATCAAATTATCTTTAATCTTAATTTTTAAATAATATGAAATTATTAATCATTAAAAAAAATTAATATACATTTCAAATCTACACTTTTTATTATTATAAAATTATAAAATAATATGTGACTACAACTAAATAAACCAACTGATAAAATAACATTTATATTTTCAGTTAATAAAAAATATAAATAGGAAAAACTTAATGAAAGATATAAAAAAATCAGTACTTAATAAATAAAAAAATTTAATAAGAATTCAATTAAAGATACTAAAATTTATCATAAACTTTAAACTTAATTAAAACTATTGTTTTTAGAAAATGACTACCGTTATTTTTCAAATGAACACTTAATTGATTTTTCAAGAGTGAAAATCTAAATATTACAATATTTGTTTGTGTTTAGTGGTATGAAATCTTGACCTTGATGATGAAAATATTTTATTTCTTATTGTGAATAAAAAACTATGAATGAAATTATATAATTAATTAAGTGCATGCATCAGGTTGCATAGTGAGAGGCCACGTAATCATCTTGAAAACTTGGCATTATCATCAAGCATGCTGCTTAAATCTGCATTTCAACTTTCAATCATTGTAATTAAAAATGCAAATGACATTTTCCTTTAGGGTTTGAGGAATGCAAATGGACAAATGGAGGGTTCGAAATATGCATTATTATAATTGCTCATCAACCATGTCTTAAAACAAATATATGCGTTTATGTCATCTATATTACTAGTGTAATCACCCTTCAATTAACCTCCAATATATGCACTAATAACATTTTAAACTTTAGATTAATTTTTTTTAAATAAATTATAAATTATAACAACATATACCCTTACGATCCATTAATTACACAAAATGAAATTTTAGAATATCAAGTACATTTGGAGAATAACCCATCTCAATTATAATAATATTTACAGCACTAATCACACGATTAAGCAACTAATCAAAAATTAAAGTCAAAATATATGTACCATCTGTTAGCGCAGTGAATGGATGATTATGTAGAGGGAAAGAAAATTGGTAATACAAGGAATAAGAGAAGAAAGTAGTAAAACGAAGTGTAATTCTCATTAACTGTGAATGAAAGAATATAAGGTATATGAAATAGTGCATGGGCATGTGAGCTAACTGTAAAAGATAGTTATGGTAGTTTTAGTTTACAACAACACACCCCCTTAAACCAAACTATCACAGGGTTTTACATTCAATAAGTCTCTCAGTTTCTCAAATCAACTTTGCCTAAGAGCCTTTGTGAAAATGTCAGCAACCTGCACCTCAGTTGAACAATGCAGTAGTTCAACCTTTCTTTGATTAACCAAATTCCTCAAGAAACGGAACTTTGTCTCAATGTGTTTGCTTCTCCCGTGAAACACTGGGTTCTTCGACAAGCTTATGGCAGACTTGTTATCTACCATCAGTTGTATGGGTCTTCTACATTCAAGCTTTAAATCTCTAAGAAATGCCTCCAGCCAAATGCACTGACACGCCGTTTTTGCAGAAGTTGTGTATTCTATTTCACAGGATGAGAATGCTACCATACTTTGCTTCTTAGAACACCAGGAGATAGGTGCCTGTAACACATTGAGCCAAAGATTCTTAGGTGATTTATAGATGGTTTAATACCTGACCAGGCCTCTTCTAGGGTGCAGTTCTCCAAAGCTCTCGTTGGACTTCTATTCAATAGATACGCTGCTGTGGAGACAACTTCCCCTTATAGGTAGTGTGGCAACTTCTTGCCTTTTATCATGCATCTGGTCATGTCGAACAACGTCCTATTCCTCCTTTCAGCCAGCCCATTGTGTTGGGGGAGTGTATGGAGCTACTACTTCACGCACTATACCATTATCACTGCAAAACCTATTCATTTTGTGAGAGTTGAACTCTCCTCCACCATCAGTTCTAAGTATCTTGACTTGTAGCCCAAATTGTCTCTCCACCATGACACAAAATTTAACAAAACATGAGTAAACATCCTTCTTCTCTTTAATCAAATAAATCCAGATCTTCTTGGTCCATTCATCAACGAAGATAAGGAAGTATTTGTTACCTCCGACTGATTCTTGATCAAAGGGTCCGCACACATCAGAATAAACTATTTCAAGACATTGCTTCGCCCTCTTGTATGTTGTCTTCATGAACTCTTTCTTGGTCTGCTTTCCAACAACACAACCTTCACAAACCTTCTTCGTTAGAAAAATCTCAGGAACACCTTTCACCAACTCCTTATCTTTCAATTGACTCAAGCTTATGAAGTTTAAATGCCTATAACGGTAGTTCCATAACCACACTTCTTCCTCTGTATTAACAGTAGATAAACACTGAACAACTGTGCGTTGAGGTTCACCTTGAAGGTTTTGTTCCTGGCCAGCAGTGCCTTGAGCATGAGTCGTCTTTTTGCATCACACACCTCTATATGCCTTTGATGCATTCTCATTGTGTATCCTTTCTCCAACAACTGTCTCAGGCTCAGCTAATTACTTTTCACTGTTGGGATGTACAAAGCGTTGTTCATGTAGGCAGGTCGACCATCCTTGCGTTTGATCAAGATTCTTCCAGCCTTGTCAGTCGTGTTCACGCTGTTGTCGGCAAACCTCACGTTGCTTCTGATGCTTGTATCCAGATCTATCAGTCATTTCCTATTGCTTGTCATATGGTTGGAGCACCCAGTATATAAACACTGACATTTTTCATCTTCTACATGGCTCACATCGTTAGACATCAACACGTGTTCCACCTTTTGACATCTGTCTGGTGTAAGAAACTCGTTCTTACACCTATTCAGATCATGCACTTCGTCCTTGCATTCGTTCTTACCTAGACTCCAACGCAACTTTTCTTGATCACGACCAACTGTACTCATTAGAAGGACGTGATCAGAATCAGAATCGCACGTGTCTTGCACAAGATTAACCTCATCATCTTTGCTCTTCTTAACAGCTCTATTGTGCCAACATTCAGAAGAATAATGGCCGGATTTACTGTAGCTATAACATTGGATATTTCTCTTATCAACGTTCTTTCTTCCTCTTCCTCTCGTTTGCTTTCCACCTCTCTTGCTTCAATCTCTATGCTCACTGTAATCTTCTTTGACACTCTGATTAGAGACATTCACATTTCTTCCTCCGGTTCGACCTCCCCTTGATCGACCTCTACTTCTTCCAACCCCTCATCCTTTGGGTTTGAAATTGCTTCTGGCCTGTAAAGCTTGATTCGAGCCCTGACTCCCTTAATTCGAGCCCTGACTCTTGCCTCCAGAGAGTTCTGCAGTTCTTTGACTCTCATATTCTCAAGATCTTTACATTCTTCTATGGCTACGACGATATGGTCATACTGTGGGGTTAATGCTTGGAGAATTTTCTCCACAATTTTCTTATCTTTCACGACCTTGTCACAGGCTCTCATGGCGTTCACCACTACTTGTATTCTTTCGATGTACTCAACGACTGATTCTTGCTCTCCAAGGCCTTCATACTGTCTCTGAAGGGATTGCAATCTAACCTTCTTGACTTTTCCAGAATTGCCATAACCTTCTTGCAGGATATCCCAGACCTCCTTCGTCGTGACAGCCTTCGAAACCTTCTAGAAGATTGCAGCCGAGACACACTAGTGCAACAACATTCTTGCTTTGCAGTCTAATTTCTTATTCTCCTTGTGTTGTCTCTTTGCTTCTTCCGAATCTCCCTTCAACGATTCTTTGAAGCCTTTCTTGACTGTCTTGTCCACTTCTTGGAAGCCAAGGATCGCATCCATTTTTACGCACCAATCATCGAACCCCTTGCCGTCAAACACCGACAAGTTGCTATGAATCACCCCAACCATCTCTTCTCAAACTTCTTC
Source organism: Vigna mungo (assembly GCA_036885675.1). Classification (NCBI taxonomy): domain Eukaryota; kingdom Viridiplantae; phylum Streptophyta; class Magnoliopsida; order Fabales; family Fabaceae; genus Vigna; species Vigna mungo. The sequence continues at coordinate 16,064,157 of CP144698.1, read as the reverse complement.
TTCTTGATCGTCTTGTGTTTCACCAGGTTTCAGAACCTTGTTCTGAATACCATTGTTGGTGCAATGAATGGGTAATTATGCAGAGGGAAGGAAAATGGGTAATACTGAGAGTGAGAGAAGGTAATAGTACATGAGCACGTGAACTAACTATAAAAGACAGTTATGATAGTTTTAGTTTACAACAACACCATCAAGATTTACACATTAAAAATAAGTAATTAAGATATGTATTATTTATATTTTATATATTTATTAACTTAAATTATTATTTTTATATATTTGCCAATACGGTTTCATTGATTCGAGCATTCATGAAGAAAATATCTTTATCAATAGTGAGAAAGCCATATTGATTATTTAAAAAAAGAAAAATTATTTGAGAGCTTAACTTAAAACTCATTATAAAGTATTCTTTTCTCCATTCTTAAATAAAACTCTTTAACAATTTACCATTTTTCTTTGATGTGTATTTGAGTCAACTTTTTCTTCTTTTAAATAAGAAAATCAAGAAAAAAGTATCAAATCTTTACTTAGACTCGCATGTTTTTTTTAAGGATAGATGATTTGTCTTCATTTTTAAAGAGATTTCTATTTATAGAAATTGTGAATGATTTTTTAAATCATTTCCTATGAGAAAATCAATTAGTTATCTATTCTCTTTTGAATTTATTATGTCTAAAAGTATTGAATACTTCTAATAATACTATAGTTTAAACTTCATAATAATATAATTTCAAGATATTCATTTAATTTAAAATATATAATATTTGACTTTATAAATTATATCAAGCTTGATAGACTAATCATGCAAGTTGTAACTTAAAGATAATTGACTATTTAAAAGTTTAATGGATTATAGGTGTATGTTAATGTAGGCGCTTATTATTATTATAATAATTATTATTTTTATTGTTTAATAAGTTTATATAAGAAGTGACGTAAAGTACTATTTAAATATATTTTTTTTCTTTTTAGTTGCTAAGATGTTTTTTAAAGACAAAAATATAATAAAGTCTTACATTCTAAAACAAACAATACTTCAAATGTATGGTAATTAACTTTAACACATTTCAAAAAATTTAAGTAACTGTATCAAGGCCAATGATGATCATGCTCCTTTCTCAAATAATATTTTTCATGAATGAATGACACACCCAAATTTAAGTATGAAAGTTATAAACACTCAATATAAGATTTGTTGCTACACCATCAAAAACATAATATAGAAAATATGTAACAGGGGCACCTTCAATTAACAAACACAATAAATGACAATGAAATATGGGGTAACACTATGTATGTATTATGACATTATGGTTTCATTCATTACAATGTTAGAAGAATGTTGTTATACAACGATATCAGATTTCAAAGGCAAGAACGAAGAAAAGAAGAAATACAACAATCAACCCTTTTTCTTCCACTAAGATTCTATATGACCAACTATTGTATCACAAAATCTCTCATAATAACAAGATAATAACAAGGTATAAGAAATTTTAATGTGTTTAACAATGTCTAAGCTTGAAAGAGATATTAAATGTAGTCTAATTCAACACAATATGGTTAGTCATAAAAGGTTAGATGAAAAATCCGAAGATTAAACAAAATGCATGTCAAGAACACACAAAGTCTCTAAACAAGACTATAAGAGCTTATATGATATTTAAAGTCTTAAACAAAAACTGTTAACACTTAGAAAAGGAACATCAAACTAGAACAAAAATTAAGCAAAGAAACAACATACTAACATTTAATGGAAAGATATATATAATATCAACAGAAGTTATATGAGAGTTCAATTGATTATATTTACTACTAACAAAATGGATTTAGCTCTTCATTATAATGAAAAGACAAAAATGAATAATGAAGAAAAATGGAGATCCAAGGAGGATGAAGAAGATTAACAAAATAATAAATGAAAGAATGAAATACAATTAAAAAAAGATAATAAGAGATAAAAATGATAATAAAGAAAATAGATTGATTTCACTTTTTTTTCCAAAATAGATGGAGTTTAACAAAATAATAAATGAAAGAAAGAAATAAAATTAAAAAAAAGATAAAAAGAGATAAAAATGATAAAAAAAAATAGGTTGATTAAAAGAAAAAATACATAGATAAAAGTAAACCAGAACAAGAATCACAAGAACAAACAAAATTATTCATCTAGCTTCGGAATCCAATTAAGAAATTATAATAGAATCAACCCTAGATATTTAGAACTCTAGGGAATGTATAAATAAAAAAAAAATATAAAAAGAGAGAGTGGAAAACATGAAAGATGGTGGAGAGAATGAAATTAGGTCATCCAAAGGATTCCTAAATTGCTTTAATGTGTTTTCTTAAGTCTCTTTATACAAAAATTGATCGTGCTTTGTTTCGGGCTTTTTCGTTGTAATATTATTTCTGATAATGTAATCCTCTCCAATTATCTTCTAAATAATCCAATATCTTCAAAACATATTTGACTGTTGTAGAGATCTAAAAATATTTAAAAAGATATTTACTAGATTAAAAAAGATTTGACAAATATTATCTTTTGATATTAACTCATATTGTTAAATAAGATAATTATTTAAAAATATCAAATAAAATATCTGAATATATAATTTCCCCAAATTATCTTTTATCATAAAGATTTTTTTTATCAATTATCAAAGTCTTTTTGTAGAATCTCCATCAGCTTAATTTAGCTATAAATGAACTAAGCAGTCACATGCCAACTTGGATGTATGAGTCTTTGTGCTTTCATCATTGATGCCTATGGGCCTGTGTTTTGTATAAGTGGCAACATATCGACTTGGATGTTACAACCTTCATGCTTTTTGACTATGCATTGCCATATTTGATGCTAGTTTAAGCTTGAGGGGTTGTGCTCCATATAAGTGGTCATATGCCAACTTCAATGTTATAGTCTTCATGTTTCTTGTCTCTCTACCTCCACTTTTGATGCCAATTTGAACTTGAGGGGTTATGCTACGTATAACTCCTAACTAACCTCCAAATTCAATTCATGGGAGCCTCTCCTTAGGTTGATCGGCCAAGGGGAATTTCCCTTCTCCCTTCCAAGTTTGAAGGCTCTTCAAGGCCTAAATCTAGCCCAATTAGGCATTAAGCAAGGTCCAAGTCCAAAAAGTTGGTCTTAATCTCCTCTTAAGTTGTGCCAAGCTACTTAACAACATTAAACAATGTTTTTTCCCAAATACAAGGCCTAAAAAGATATATTACATATTTACAAAGTTGTTTAAGAGAAAAGAAGAGTCTAGTAATTGATCCTCTACAAAAGTAGAGTTCTTGGAGCTCTATCTTCCTCTTCCATCCTCTTTACCATTGCTCTTTTAAGTGGTCCAATATGTCCTCTGGATGGTCCTCCATCACAAAGACAAACATAACAAATATTTTAGACACTAAATAGAGAAATCCATCAGTAAAAATGTGAGTATCTCTAGTTTAAGTTTCTACTTTAGTTTAAGCAAGAAAAATTTCCATCAAGCTAGATCTTTCATCTTTATAGATGTCAATAGATGTTTTAGAGCCCAACATTTTCAAATGATTATAGAAACATCTTTCCCCTTGCTCACCCTTTAAGGGACGTTGATAACGGTTGAATATACTGTTATTTCTAATGCAATTTGGATACTAAATCAACTTTTTTTTGACTTAAAGCTTGCTTGAACTCTTGTTTTTAGTTTAGTTTTGTGAATAAGTGAATCAAGGTTATACTTTATGATTTTATCACTAAATCCCCTTAATTTTGTAGGTTATGGGTATGTTTTGGAAGAGGAGCATAAGTATCAAGGAGTCGGAACTCAAGAGGGACAACAAAAGCACCAGAGAAGAAGGTTAAAGAAGGAACATGGTGCCTGGTTGCCCTTTTCTAGGGCCTTCAGCGCCAATAGGTCACGCAGGAAGCTTGCTTGCCCCCTTCAGGGGCCCTCAAGGGTGATGTTCACGCACCAGCGCCTGCTTGCCCCTTGAGGGGCGCTGAGCGCTAGCCAGACATGCCGCAGAACGCCTGCTTGCCCTCTGAGGGAAGTGAGCGCTAGTTCTCTCGCAGTTTTGCCTGCTTGCCCTTAGTTGGGGCGTTGAGCGCCAACGACTTGGGCTTATGGGCCTATTTTTTTATCTATTTAAGGACTTGCACACCCTAGGGTTGATATCTTTTGATGGCTAAAGCATAGAGACACATGTTTCGTCCCTTTGAAAGGAGATTTGGGATGCGAGAGCTCTCCTATTCTCTTTCTAGGGTTTTTATCTCATTTTTCCATTGTACACCAAGGTTTTCCATGACAATGGAGAACTAAATTCATTTGTTGTTGGGGAAGATGTAACCTCTAAACTTTCATGTATTTGAACATGATTTAAACATTTTATGCTTCTTTCATTAAATGTTAGTGATTTTCTTCTTTACTTAATGCTTGTTATGTTTTGATCACTTATAGCATGATGTTTGGATTTCTTTGTTATTGGAAAATACCTAGAAACCATGATTTGGAGAATTTCACCCAAAAGAAATATTTCCTAGGAATAGGGATAAGATGTTGGTCGTCTTAAGCTTCTGTTCGTAATACAGAATTGATCATTAGGGATGCAAGGGATTGTGGTCTAATAATTAAGGATAGGCTTTTTACGCCGAGGAATCGGGTTCTAAGTAATTTAGAAAGTGACGTTAACACTTTAATGAAGAAGATGAATTCTTATATGCATGAAAGTACAGTAGGTGAAATCTAACCCCAACAACATCCTTATCTCATACCATCCACATCATTCATTCATTCTTATTTTAGCCTCAATTGATCAACTTGCATTCATATTTATTTTTAGCATTCATATTTACTTTTATTGCATTTGCATTTAATGAAATTGCTCTTAAGTCATAATTAGTTAAGGTATTACACAATTGTTTAGTGTCGTGAGTATTTTGGACAACGATATTTGGTCTTACCATTTATTATTATTTGATACAATTCGGTATACTTGCTGAGGTCTTAACAGACATCACCATCAAGAGGAATAGAAGGAGAAAGGTAATTAGGTCCATCACAGTTCTCAATGCCTCACCCTAGATAGCTTTAGGAAATTTTGTATGAGACAACATGCATCATATTCTATCATTAATTATGTCATGCATTCTCTTTGCAACTCCATTATGCTGAGGTGTCTTTGGAATTGTTTTCTTAAGCTTGATATCACGCAATAATGCTCAAAAGAACTCATGTACTCACCACCATTATTTGCTCCAACATATTTCAATAGCTTGCCTATTTCTCTATCAACACGTGTATAATGCTTAACCACATTGATTACCCGGTCGTTGGATTTCAAAACAAAAGCACAAACCTTTCTAGAATGGTTATCAATAAAAAGTGACAAAATAAGAGCAACCACTATGATTTGGTATCATAGTGCAAACATAAATGTTAATTAAATCAAGACACATGGTCTTCTACGTGGAGGAATAAACTCTATATTGCTTACTAATAAAACAATTAGAACAAGTTTCAAGAGATATACCTTTAACCATAAGGAATACCTATCATTCAAGTGTAGCAAGGTCCTTTTCACTCCAATGACCAAGTTATTTATGGCACATCTCTATGAAGCAATCCTCAATTGCATTCACTTGAAGTGTAGACAACTATGTTGTTGTCCAATAAATAGTATTTCTCTTATCTCCCTTTTCTACTACCATTTTTCCATATAGTTCACTTCCATTTTCCATCACCAAAAGAATTAGATAATCATATTGATCAAATACATGTATAAAGATTAGGCTGAGGTGAATATCAGGGGTGTGTCTGATGTTCTTCAAATGTAGCTTGCAACTAGTATTATCCAACCAGTTTTTTCCAATACCAACAACCTTGCTTACCCCTTGTTTTCCTATCTTCACATGCCCAAAATTTCCAACAATATAGGATGTGAAATAATTACAATGTGACGTAATATGAAATGAGGGAACATAATCAATAACGCATTCACACTCTTGGTTGGTGAGATTAATATAGTCATCTTAATAAATAAGGATAATTTCGCCATGAGACATAATTATAGTGATGGTTTCATTTATTTTTATCTTCTCTTCTAATTGTTATTATTATTTCCTTTGTTCTTTGATCTCTCTTGCTTGAGGATCATGCACTCTTTAATCACATGTCTCGATTTATTACAATGGAAACATGTAATGTTTTTCTTTGATCTTTACTTCCTTTTTGACTTACTACAATATATCATTAAATATTTGAGAATGATCATTAATTATATGAAAATTCTTCCTCTTAACTCCATAACTAAAGCTTCATTTTGAGAAAATAAGATAACCTTATTACTACTTTTCCTTCTAATTTCTTCATTTAACCTTACTACTACTTTTCCTTCTAATTTCTTCATTAAAAATATCATTTATCATCTCAAAAGTCAATTTCTCATTAGGAGAATAGTTACTTAGATATACCACTAATATCTCTTAATTAATTCGTAAAGAGTTGAGCAACAACAATACTAATAACTCATCATCCAATACAATATCCAAGTGATCAATGAATTCATCGTATTCTTAAAACTATTCAAGTGTTCCGCCAGTAAACACCAAGTTCGATAAACATACTTAGTATAAATATTATTTTCTTTCCTTCAGGTCGAAATATGTGTGAGGAATAAACCTAAGTTCGATATTTAAAATTCTTGAAAAAGTATCTGATTGAACCACCATAATGATGATGACATGAGTGCATTTTGTGAAGAACAATTGCAAACAGAAAAATGATAAGATTCAAACAGATAGTGCGTGAGACTATTTCTGAGTAGCCTTCCTCAGTATATATAATTATAACGTCTTTTTCAACGTCTACAAAGATTATATTTATGTCAATTATTATATTCAATCCAATAATCATAATATGTGTGTTGTCAAATTAAATCAAAACAGTACGTTCCTTCGTTTCTTATTTTCCAGAAATCAAAGTATATTTAATTAAACAAAAGTCTTTTTTTACATTAATATTTGTATAATAAGGTTTAAAGCTGAGATTATAGATAAATTAAAATAATTCTATTTCGATTGATTTACTACTCGATGATACTTTTTATTTGTCCATTTTTAGATGATAACATAATTTAAAAATATATACTTATTGTTTTTATCTGTATTAAATTATTTAATTTCAAAATAAAATTAAAGCATAATTTTTTATAAAGTTCATTGTAACTAATATAATTTAGGGTTAAATATGATTTTAGTCCATCAACTATCACTCATTTTTGGTTTTCGTCCCTACTCGAAACATCAATGGTTTTTGGTCCTTGTTGTTTTGAAACTGTCATATTTAGTCCTTGAAAATGGACGGCGTTAATAAACAACACATGTGTCAAACGGCAGCTTTGACACCTAGATTTTTACTGTGCTGATTAGATTAAATCTGCCAGGTGGGTGTTGAGTTAATTGAGATTAGCAGCAGTGATGTTGGTTAATTCAGATTAGGGTTCAAAAATCAAAATTGGGGAAAAGTATTTACTGTGTAAACCCTAGGTTCGAAACACTTTTACTCCAACAGTTTTACTCCCACACTTTTACTCTGTCGAAGCTGAGAGTCGCGTTGCGGTGGTTGGGGTTGCGAAGCGGTGCGGTGGTGGTTGCGAAGCGGTGCGGTGGTGGTTGCGAAGTGGTGCGGTGGTCGTTTCGTTGTAGTGGAGGTTGCGCTGCGGTGGTGGTCGTTTTGTCACAGAAAAGCAAGGTAAGAAAGCTACTTTTTTTGTTTTTCTTTTGGATTTTCCAAAGTAAATCGTAAAGTTTTTTGGCAAAATGTAGGTCTACAAATGGGGTTCGACATCTGTTTGCATCACATGGGGAAGTTTGATAATGGGCTACGGTATTTAGGAGGAGAGATTCACGTGATGAAAGGAATTGATCCGGATCGGTGGTCGTATTTTGAAGCTATTGGAATAGTTACAGAATTTAAGTATGATGCAGATTTCAAACTGTGGTGGAAGGGGTCGAAACAAACGCAGATGAACAGTATCAGATTATTGAGTAATGACATGGAAGCATTGTACTTGGCTAGGTATGCGGAGGAGACTAAGGAAGAGATAGACATGTATGTTCAACATGTTACCAGTGAGGCAGTTTTAGTTCATTTTCTTCCTTCTGGTGAAGTGGCAGAACAAGAGTGTGATGGTGGTCATGAAGAACAAGATGTTGAAGTGGGTGAGGAAGAGTGTGATGGTGGTCATGAACAAGAAAAGGATGAAATGGGTGTCGAGTATGATGGTGGTGATGAACAAGAAAAGGATGAAATGGTTGAGGAAGACCAAGATGTTGAAATGGGTGATGAACAACAAGATGTTGAAATGGGTGAGGAAGAGTGTGATGATGGTGAGGAAACGGCAGAGTATGATGTTGGGGATCAACAAGATTCTGTAATTGAAGAAGATGAAGGGAGGAATGTGGTTGAGGGGTTTGTAGAAGCTTCAAATGACGAATGTTTGGATGATAGTGAGGAAGACAGAATGGCTAATGATGATGACGGCTTTGGTGTTGACAATGCTAGGGTGGAGGAAGTTGTTAGAGACATTAATCCAGTCTTGGAGAGGTGGACTACAATGAAGAAGAAGAAGAAACGTGTGACTAAAAGGGGCAAGGTTGGAGAAGGATCTTTTATCATAAATGAAGAAGTTCATGTAGATGATATGAATGAAGAATATAGCAGTGATGAATTGGATTCAAGTGTAGACAGTGATGGTGATGAGAGGGTGAAAAAGGCAAAGTTTAAAAAGTTTAGACAAGATGATATGAGCAAGAACTTCAAATTTGAATTGGGGATGGAGTTTTGTACCTTAAGGGAGTTTAAAAATGCAGTAATGGAGCATAGTGTTTTAAATGGTAAAGAGGTTAAGTTTGTCAAAAATGATGGAACTAGAGCAAGGGCAATATGTAAAAACAAATGTGGTTTTGTTATCATGGCTAGCAAGGTAGGAGGCAAGCAAACATTTTGTGTCAAAACCTTGGTTGGAGAACACAATTGTGGAAGAGTTTTTGGAAACAAAAGTGCAAATGTAAACTGGATAGCACAAGTATTAACAGACCGGTTTGTTAATGTGGCTAACATGTCAGTGAACCAAATAATTGATGACATTAAGAAGTCATTCAGTGTTGGTATCACAGCTTGGAAAGCTGGAAAGGCTAAACAAATTGCATTAGATTCTTTGGTTGGTGATGGGGAAAGACAGTATGGTCGACTATACGATTATGTTGGAGAATTGCTAAGAGTGAAGTGTGGTACGTTTAAGATTAAAGTGAATCAACCTCAGCCAAGTTTACCTCCAAGATTTGGTTCTTTTTATGTGTTTAGAGGGCTGTAAGCAAGGCTTTTTAGGAAGTTGCAGGCCATTCATAGGGGTAGATGGTTGTCATCTCAAGACCACATACGGTGGTCAATTGTTGGTGGCAGTGGGCAGAGACCCCAACGACCAATATTTCCCCTTAGCTTTTGCTGTTGTTGAAACCGAGTGCAAAGAAACCTGGAGATGGTTCTTGACCCTACTTCTGGATGACATTGGTGGCATTGATTGCCAACGTTGGATTTTCATTTCTGATCAACAAAAGGTATGCTTTTTGTAATTTTTTCTTCTCTTATATTTTGTACCAGTGATAATATTTAGTAATCACCCCAACGTTTGCTGTTTACCAGGGATTAATGGCAGTGTTTGATGAGATATTGGAGGGAGTGGAACATAGACTGTGCGTAAGGCACTTGTATAACAATTACAAGAAAAAGTTTGGTGGAGGAGTGATCATTAGAGATCTTATGATGGCGGCTGCAAAGGCCACTTATCAACAAGACTGGGAAAGGAAAATGGGTGAGTTAAAGAATGTTAACATAGATGCTTACAATTGGTTGCTAGCTATTCCAACTAAGTGTTGGTGTAAACATGCATTTAGTTGTTATCCTAGATGCGATGTCTTGATAAATAACTTGTCAGAGTCCTTTAATAGCACCATTTTATTAGCTAGAGACAAACCTATCATAACAATGATGGAATGGATTAGAACTTACATTATGAGGAGGTTTGCAACTCTTAGGGAAAAAGCAACAACATATACAGGAGTTGTCATGCCTAAACCAAGAAAAAGGCTTGATAGGGAAGTAGAGAAGAGTGGAAATTGGATTCCAACTTGGGCAGGGGCTGCAAAATTCGAAGTAACTCACGGGTTTACAATGGATAAATTTGTAGTTGACCTAAGTAACCATTCTTGTAGTTGTTATTTTTGGGATTTGGTTGGAATTCCTTGTAGGCATGCTGTGGCTGCCATAAATTACAAACTAGAAAATCCTGAAGACTATGTACATCCTTATTACAAAAAAGAGGCTTATGTAACTTGTTATGAGCCTGAGATTGTTCCAATCAATGGACAACAACTGTGGAAGACTTCTGAAGCACAATCATTACTGCCTCCAATTTACAAAACACCACCTGGGAGGCCGAAAAAACTAAGAAGAAGGGATGCTGATGAATATGTTAGTCATGTGAAATTATCAAAGAAGAATGTTCTTATGAAATGCAGCAGCTGTAATGCATTTGGTCATAATGTACGAAGCTGTAAAAGGGCAAAGAGAAAGGTACAACATCACTCTTTCATAACTTAACTTACTTTCACATTCATAATGATGCTTGGAGTGATACTTACTTCTATTTACAGAACACTAGAGGAACTTCAAGTGTAGGAGGAAGCGGCAGCTCAAGACCAACTACCACTGCAGGAGGTTCTGAAGCACAACCAGTTCCATCAATGTCACAGGGAGGAGGAACAAGGCTGACTTCTCATTCTGGACGACCTTCATCAACTCACCAAAGTGGAACAGGACCTTCATCAACTCACCAAAGTGGAAGAAGGACATCCTCACGACTAATGGCTTCACAAGATCTAGGATCCCAAGCTAGCACAAGTTGAAGATTTAATATATTTTGTACTCTGCATACTGTAGCCATGTGGTTATTTTAATGTATTGGCTTTGTCATTGTGACCCACTTAGGAAACAGTAGTAATGGGTGGCTGATTTTGCAGTGCTGGGACCACTTTATTCACCCACTTTTGTCATCGGTGGTACTACCTTTAAGGGACCACTTTTATGCAGATTCCTTCTTATCTTCTATTATGGATATTTTATCTAGCACTTTTGAATGGATTGGATATTTTATCTAGAACTTTTGAATGGAAGTGAATGGAAGTGAATGGAAGTGAATGGAAGCAAATGATATCTTGCAGATTTTATATATATATATATATATATATATATATATATATATATATATATATATATATATATTGCAGATTTTATATCTTATATATGCAGATTTATATAAGATAACAATGATATATACATTGCCTCATTTATATATATATTGCAGATTTTATATCTTATATATTGCAGATTTATATATGCAGATTTTATGCATACTTTTGCCTCAATTGAATTTTGTATCAGTTATATATTGCAGATTTATATATGGCAGATTTATAATTGCAGATTTTCTGCATACTTTTATATCTTATATATTGCAGATTTATATATGCAGATTTTATATCTTTTATGCATACTTATATTCAAAGTTATCAAACTTGCAATTTAACTGGTAAAATTGCCCGAGTTTATTCTCAAATGTATAATCAGTTCACGGAACTCAGTAGGATTGGGGTAGATCGCGTATTCTTTTTACTGATTGATGTCTTCGTCCACAATGCCAGTTAAAATTTATACAACCAAGGTCATTCTTGATTAATTTCCCATTTATAGTTAGTTTACTAAAACTAACTAAGAATAAACCTTTATACACTAAAGAAATGATAAGACCACTTCTATTCTGTAGATCTGCACAATCTGCACCAAAGCTTAATTCCAAAATGTGACAATTACTAAATCTTAATTAAATTGACCAGAAGACAACACAAATTATCATTACCACAAACTTCTTTGTAAACCTATAGCCATATAACCCTCAATCATTTTGTCAGTTCAGCGGCACTTTTAGTAAATGGACAGAATCAATTCATATAAACGACAAATCAATAGACAAAGTTCCATTTATAAGTTTGGCCATCAGGAAAATTACAGCTGAATGAAAACATGCCAGAAAGAACTTACCACAGTAGCTGATACAATTATATATATTGCAGCAACATAATAGCTCATTTTATTCAACCATAATTCTTACTTACAATTCATGTTAAACAGAAACATAATACAAAAGAAAATTGTTAAGGCCCATGACAAAATAAACAACAACAACATCACTTTTCCAACTTTCTTCTCTTCTCCTAATTTCCTTTTCAGCTTCTCGTTCTTCTTCTTTAGAGCCAGAACAACTTTTTCATTCTCAAAACACATCTCAAGTTCTTCACCTTTTCTTTCAATGCTTCCTTCAATTTCAGAAACACCTTCATCATGCCATTCAAAGTAATTACAACTTGAATTATTCTGCAATCAAAATAAGACCCATTAACACAAAATTCAGCAAAACAAGTGAAACATTAAATAACTTACTGCCCAATTTCTGCATCTAAAAAACCATCTTCCTTTGTTCTTCACAGTAGTTGCCTTCAAAAGCAATAATGTTTCACCACAACCACACAATTTAGATGGTAACCGTGAAGATGATCCACAGCTTTGGGACTTTCCCGAACCAATTGATCTTCGTGTGCAACCACTGTCACCTTTCATTTCACTACATCAAAGAAAACCACTTCAACAAACAACCCAAAGCCTTTAACCACTTCATAAGCTTTCGTGACCGCCCAAACCCTATAACCCCCATCATACCCCCATCATTATATTCACACCAACAATAACAACACAAAATTGGGAAACTTACCTTCGAGAATACCACCACCGCACCGCTTCGCAACCCCAACCACCGCAACGCGACTCTCAGCTTCGACAGAGTAAAAGTGTGGGAGTAAAACTGTTGGAGTAAAAGTGTTTCGAACCTAGGGTTTACACAGTAAATACTTTTCCCCAATTTTGATTTTTGAACCCTAATCTGAATTAACCAACATCACTGCTGCTAATCTCAATTAACTCAACACCCACCTGGCAGATTTAATCTAATCAGCACAGTAAAAATCTAGGTGTCAAAGCTGCCGTTTGACACATGTGCTGTTTATTAACGCCGTCCATTTTCAAGGACTAAATATGACAGTTTCAAAACAACAAGGACCAAAAACCATTGATGTTTCGAGTAGGGACGAAAACCAAAAATGAGTGATAGTTGAGGGACTAAAATCATATTTAACCCTATAATTTATGACACCTTAAAGCACATATATCATATCAGATGATATGAAAAATGTAAAGAGAATGATATTTTAAATGTGTTAATGGTTTAAAAATAATAAAATTCTATTATTTTAATATTAAAATGTTTTCATCAAATAGTTTTGTTATTGTTAAGATTCCGGCAAGTGTACCGAATCGTATCAAGTAATATAAATGGTAAAACCAAGTATCATTTCTTAAGAGACTCAAGGCACTAGTTGTGCTTTTATTTAACCAATTAAGACTTTTAGAACAATATTTTGGAGGTTTTGAATGCAAAGTGTAGAAAAATAAACATGAATGCAATTTGATCAATTGAGGCTAAACACTAGAATGAATGGATGAAGTTGATAATATGAGATGATAATGTTATTAGGGTTTAAATTTCATCTAATGACTCTCATGCATAAACGAATTCTTCTTTTTCATTAATGTTAATGTCACTTTCTAAACTTATAACTCTTGGTAACCTAAGATAACAAAAATAATCTTCTCTAATTACTAAAGTTATGACAGTCAGTTTATTTGCATAATGATCATATTCCTAGAAAATGTGGAAAACTCAGAAATTACATATTTCTACCCTAAGCATTCCATCCATCTTCCTCTCATCACCCAAGATACAATTAAAACTGAAGAGAAAGTCAAACACAACAAAGAAGAATCACATTCAATCAAAACCCACTTTTCATTAATTTTAACAATTAATGAATGAGTATGAATTTTTTTTTTCATAAGTAAACTTTATGTCTAACATAACCTGACAAAATTGTGTAAGATAAGGATTGTATTCACTAATGAGTGGTTTGATAGAGGGTAGTACAATATAAGTTTAACCAAGAAAAATTATTCGTCCAAACATATACATCGTAAGTGTGAAACTAAATATTAATGAATGGTTCGATAATAGTTTGATAGGCGAAACAAATAAAAAATATTGTTAAGATAAACTTTGGATGATTTTGATACCATTCTAAGAAATGAACTTTAATTCTAACTTAACTTTATAAACTTTTAAAGTAAAGTGTATGCACTATATTATATATTACAAATATATTTTATCTCTAGCAACATGGAACTCCAACACCTTATTTTTTTAAACCAAACCTTCAAATTTTATTTTTATTTTGCAGAAAATTAAAACTTATTCTTTTGAGATATATAAACTGCAGCATTATTTAACTTCACTGTACAGAAATTAGAAGATGGAAACCATTAATAATATACTTAAAAATATATGCTTATCTACTAACTGTGGTATGATTAATATACAGAAATAACAGTGTTAATTAAAAAATACATGGAAATAATAAATTAAGTAGGTCAATATACATAATTAAACACTTTGCATGTGCATGCTGGATTTTCTTTTGTTCCCACAAAAATTACGAATTTTATCGAGGCCATATGTGAACTTGTAACATAATTTTTTTTATATAGATCAATATGTGAACTTGGATTGCTTCAACTATTTTTATGTTCAATTTTTTTTTTTGTTAGGAGTCAATTCAGTCGTACTAAATATTATGAATATTAAGAAGTTAACAAATCATAAGTTATTGGCATATTTTTTATGATAGTTATTAGATTTGTTAATTTGTTTAAATCACAATATACAACAATTGTACGTGTTTGATAATTTTTTTTGAATGGCAATACAACAATTGTACGTGTAAGATTGTGAATAAACACAAAAATAATTATTTATTTATTTAATCAATAGTAAAAAAATTGAATTGTTAAAAAAAGCTTAATCAAAACGACTTAGTAAATAGAATCAATTCTATAAAACAATTTTTAATATCGATTCGGTTCTCTGAAAAGTCGAATCACACAAATTTAAAATGGATGTCTAAACGAAATTGAATAGAAAACATAAAAATGTAAACACTTTTTATAAATTGATTCAGTTAAATTTTTATTTAGTGACAATAAAAAAATTAATTGAGAAATTTTAGAATAATTTTTAAATGAAATATTTCATCCTCTAATAATACTAAATCAAAAGCATGTTATAACAAACTTTTAATTTAGTTTAATCCAACGAATAGTTAATACAGATTCTCTTATATGACTTTTCTACATTTCTCTTTTTAATTCTTTTAATTAATTAATTAATTAATTTAATTTCTATAATTTCTTATAAAAGGACATTAAGAATAAATAGTACGAAATAAAAATTGAAATTAATTTTTCATAAATTTAAAATTTTATAAATTTAAATGACATAAAGTCTCTACGGAATATATATTGTACAGTATGATATCAAGGCCGAGCGGTTACGATATATCTTATTAAAGATATAAAAAATAATCAAGAATATCTTATTAAAGATATTGATAAACAGAAGATAAAATAATCAAAGGATAATCAAGAATATCTATTTAAAGATATTTAGCAACTAGCAAGATTTTCAAGTAAGCCTATTTATATTATATTCTGTTTATATTTTATTCTGTTTATATTTTACTAGGCTCGTACCAGTTTAAGGTCCATGAGACAAATTATAAATAGAGAGTCAGGCCACCTATCTTCCAATCATACTCCATTCACATTCTACTCACATACAACTCATATTCAAATACTCAAATAGTGAAAACCCTTCACTAAATATTCAATTAAGAGCCTCTTCAATACATGCCTGACTTGGGCGTCAGAGTGCCTTTTGCAGGTACCTCCCCCTCTCTATCGGGAAGGCGGACGAGCTGTCAAAGCTTGAAGATCACCGAACGACCTAGGAGGAAAGAAGACAAGCGGAGAACCAGTTCAAGCATCAGAAAGCGGTAAAGCCACGTCAGTTTCTCGGTCCCGTAAAATATCCACCGAAACATTTTGGCACCCACCGTGGGGCCGGGGACATCCCACGGAAACTGCAAGGAATCAAGACTAATGCTCGATCTCGACATTGCCACTTCGGATCAACAAAAATTTTCATCAAAACTAAAGTTACAAAACATGGATCATTATCTCTACATGAGGCGTCATCAACAAGATAAGTATTTTTGAAATTAATAATAGATATTATAACAACTATTTTATATAGTTATTAAAAATATACATATAATCCATAAAATATTATATGATATATTAAAAATATGTATTATATGACATTATTATAACCGAAAGATTTGTCATACATGATATGTTATATAATATAATATGTTACTAATCTTGGTGCAAATCACAATATATTGTAGCCATAACATTCATCGTATATGTTATTTATTGGTTATATAATATAATATATAATTATAAATATAGTTATTAATTTTTGTAACCGAAATATTTTTGGTGTGATTAAAATAATCAGAAAGATATGTGGATATCAATGATCTGCTTTCATTTTACCCATAGATATCTCTTTAGATGAAAAATGGCTATGATACCCTGAGGCGTCTTAGGCTTCAATTATTTATCTATATTTCAAGATTTATGGCAAGCTACATTGATGCAACAGTAAAATGCTATACCCGCATGCATAAAGAAGGGTAAACGGAACCCAACCTGGGAATATTAGAATGAGTTAATATGATATGCAATTTCTAAGGTAGTATATAAAATCAAGAAAGCTACAACATTCTGGAGATTGTCTTCCATAATATATACGCATCGAGATACATTTAAAGATTACCACATACTATATTATATATGCATTTAAATGCAGGTTTGAATTCAAAAATATATCACAAGGTTATAAAGCAGTTACTTTCCGACCATGAAACATCCTAATATGGATTCTTCAAACATTCAACCAAAGACCGAACGGTCTCGCCTATACTTTTTATGTTATATATCTTGCAGGTCACAAGACTATAAATCAAACACAGTCCCCCGTGGACTATAAATCAAACATAGTCCCCCATGGACTATAAATCAAACACAGTCCCCCATGGACTATAAATCAAAGACAGTCCCCCAGAAAGAATCTGAAGTTAAAGACCGAACGGTAAATCCTCCTCGGCCGAGAGGTAAATCCCTCTCGTCAAAAGTTTATGTTGAAGGCCGAAGAGGTAAATCCCTCTCGGTTTCTATTGAAGGCTGAAGAGGTAAATCCCTCTCGATTCATTTTGAAGGCCGAAGAGGTAAATCCCTCTCGTTGAAGAAAAAACCGAGAGGTAAATCCCTCTCGTCAACTAAAAAGTTGAAAACAAAGACCGAGCGGTAAATCCCTCTCGGCTGAGAGGTAAATCCCTTTCGTTAAAACAAAAAACCGAGAAGTAAAATCCCTCTCGTCAACTAGAAAGTTGAAAACAAAGATCAAGTGGTAAATCCCTCTCGGCCGAGAGGTAAATCCTTCTCGTTGAAGGAAAAATCGAGAGGTAAATCCCTCTCGTCAACTAGAAAGTTCAAAACAAAGACCGAGCGGTAAATCCCTCTCGGCCGAGAGGTAAATCCCTCTCGTTGAAGAAAAAACCGAGAGGTAAATCCCTTTCGTCAACTAGAAAGTTGAAAACAAAGACTGAGCGGTAAATCCCTCTCGTTGAAGAAAAAACCGAGAGGTAAATCCCTTTCGTCAACTAGAAAGTTGAAAACAAAGACCGAGCGGTAAATCCCTCTCGGCCGAGAGGTAAATCCCTCTCGTTGAAGAAAAAATCGAGAGGTAAATCCCTCTCATCAACTAGAAAGTTGAAAACAAAGACCGAGCGGTAAATCCCTCTCGGCCGAGAGATAAATCCCTCTCGTTGAAGAAAAAATCGAGAGGTAAATCCCTCTCGTCAACCAGGAAGTTGACAATGACCGAGTCACATGTACTCAACCGTCCGGCCCAAATAAGAAGCAACGCCTAAAAGCACGCTCCCCAGTACAACAAATTCAATTTCCCTCAAACTTATAAGTCCTATAGTTAATCATGGTTAAAGCCAAACGATTAACTCGGACTTGGGGGGCATAATGTACAATATGATATCAAGGGTGAGCGGTTACGATATATCTTATTAAAGATATAAAATAATCAAGAATATCTTATTAAAGATATTGATAAACAGAAGATAAAATAATCAAAGGATAATCAAGAATATCTATTTAAAGATATTTAGCAACTAGCAAGATTTTGAAGTAAGCCTGTTTATATTATATTCTGTTTATATTTTATTCTGTTTATATTTTATTCTGTTTATATTTTACTAGGCTTGTACCAGTTTAAGGTCCATGAGACAAATTATAAATAGAGAGCCAGGGCCACAAGCCAGGTATCTTCCAATCATACTCCATTCACATTCTACTCACATACAAATCATATTCAAATACTCAAATAGTGAAAACCCTTCACTAAATATTCAATCAAGAGCCGAGGCTCTTCAATACACGCCTGACTTGGGCGTCAGAGTGCCTTTTGCAGGTGCCTCCCCCTCTCCATCGGGAAGGCGGACGAGCGGTCAAAGCTTGAAGATCACCGAACGGCCTAGGAGGAAAGAAGACAAGCGGAGAACCCAGTTCAAGCATCGGAAAGCGATAAAGCCACGTCAGCCAGGTCAGTTTCTCGGTCCCACAAATTATCTACCGAAACACACACACACACACGCACACACACACACACACATATATATATATATATATATATATATTGTGTACACGCTTGTTTTTCAGTTGGTACATCTTAACAATGTGTACCGGGTTTCAGTAGACAAAAATACCCTAATATATGATGAATTCTAAGTTTTAAGGTTAAGGATATTTTAATAATTTTCATTTTCAAAATTAAAAAAAAAAAGAAACCCCAAACCCTTGCTCACCTCCCTCATTCCTCTCAACCCTTTCTCTTTCATCTCTCCAACTCTAATATTTCCTCTATCATCGCTACTGTAGCCCCAACTGAAAAAATCAGAAACATTAAACAATTTCTTACAAAAAAACTGATTTTATAATGAATTTTCATTCCATAATTTTTGTCTTATCTAATTTTATCTAATATTCACAAGGATAATGACATATGAAGGAATTGGTAATTGGCCAGAAAAAAAAAATCAGAAACACTCGATATTAAACAATTTCTTACAAAAAATGATTGTATAATGAGTTTTCATTTTATAATTTTTGTCTTATCTAATTTTATCTAATTCTCACAAGCATATTGATATTTGAAGGAATTGGTAATTGTCCTGGAAGTTTTTTTTAAAGATGATGATTCAACATCCACAAATGATGAAAGTATATATAGAGGTTAGATGATGAAATTGAAGAGATCTTGAATTTTTTCGGAAGGCGAATATGGCAATGACTCAACTCTTTACAAAAACAAAATGTTTAACAACGAGCGTTTTTGCATTTGGGACTAATGTAAGGATGACAGAGTAAGAAAGATGAAAGAGAAAAAGTTGAGAGAAATGAGGGAGGTGTTTGAGGGTTTCTTTTCTTTTTTAAGTTTTGAAAATAAAAATTATTAAATTACCCTCAACCTTAAAACTTAGAATCCATATATATTAGGGTATTTTTATATACTAAAACCTGGTACACATTGCTAAAATGAAACAACTGAAAAACAAGTATACGCAAATTAGCAAACCCATATATATATATATATATATATATATATATATATATATATATATATATATATATATATATATATATAATGTTTATCTTTTATCTTTTTCAATCCTTTTATAAAAGATTCATCTAAATATATTATAAGTTGTGTGATCCACATAACCAAAATGAACAGTTTGCGTTCCTAAAAAAATTACACAAAGAACAGGTGTTGAAGGGTCTATGGCATGCATTGCAAAATTTGAATAAGGATGCTACTAATGAGGTGCATTACATATGATTAGGACAAATATATTAAATGCATATTAATTATCCAAATTTTTAATTGTATTATTGGTTACATGTGGATGCATAATGATGCTATTGTAACTTTCATGTGTGGATTCTTTTCCTTCTTATTCATGTGTTGTATACGTCAGAAACTTGTGTATTCATTTTTATCCTATTATAATCAAGGAAATAAAGTGTGTTTGAGAAAAAAAAAATGGAAATATACATTTATTTTAATATAAATAAAAACTACGTACCACAAATAATTAAATAAGGATAATGATATTTAGACAACATTTTTTGACAACATTTCAATATTGATTACGTGTCAATTTGTGATTCGTCAAAAATTACTCCACAATCAATAATAATAATCATAAATATTATTGTGGAGTAATTTTCGACCAATCACATATTGATACGTAATCAATGTTCAAATATTGTCTTAATATCATTATCCATTAAATAAAGGTTATGCCTTTGGAAGGGGATTAGTTTACTGTAAAGTCTCTTGGATATTAATCGAAAAATAATTAGTACCTTGCCTCCTAAGAATATAAAATTGTATAATATTTTTATGAGTATATGGTAAATTAAATAGTTTTATTATTTAATATAAACTCTCACTACTAAAAATAGTGGAATTTGAGATGGATTTTTATTTCATAATTTGTATTTTTCGATTTGTCGAGAAAAATATTGATGCATTTACATGTTTGAATTACTGATAAAAATATTTATTATTGAAGTCGGATATAAAATCACAAAATAAATATTTATCAGTTTTATTTGTTGACAAAAATTAATTAAAGTATATGTCGGTAAATTTCGTTGTTAATAGTCTATTTATCGAGAGATCTTTCTATGAGTAAATAAAGGGTGAATTAAGGTAAAAATTTCAATTTATGAAGTCATTTTTATTGGTTCAAAGCATATATTTTTCCTTTCTCATATTTGTAAACCCCTTCCTAATACTAAAATCAGCAATCCTTTCTTTCTGAACTTCATTTCCTCAAAATTGACATTCTTCATAGGTTAATTTCATAACCTAAAGTGTCATTTGTGGCCATTTTTGGTGGAATTCGTGGGATGAGTTCATTAGGGTCTTTTGTTGGTGGCCCTGTTAGTTTTGTTGTGTTACATGTAGGGATGGCAGAAAAATCCGTATCTGCGAGTTGGTAACTGCGGATAAAATCTGCTCCAGGTATTTAGTACCGCGGGTAGCGGGTATTTTAATATCCACTTGTTAACGGGTCGGATTCGGGTATCACCCTATCCGTACCCGCGGGTATCCGTTACTCGTTTAAAAACTAAAATTCTAATTTTACCCCTAACTATTTTATGAAATTAAAAAATAAGTTAAAATATATGTTTTTAAATTTGCCTCGGTAGTGTGCAGAGGAAGTGAAAAGATCCCTTCTTCTTCTTTCTTCTTCTCTCTCACACTTGCTTCCCTTCTTCTTTCTTCTTTCTTTTTCTCTCTCACACTTCCTTCCCTTCTTCTTTCTTCTTCTCTCTTTTCTCTCAAACTTACTTTCCTTTCTTTCCCCACCTACCAATAACAAGAATCACACGCCGCAAAGACCTCATGGTACTGCTGTCATTGTTTGCAGCTTCTTCTTCCACCATTCACGGCTCCGCCTACGGCAAACGGTTAAGCCAGCCAATAGCAGGTGATCCCGACGGTGAAGCCAGCCAGCAACAGTAGGATCATCCCGTTCGCAGAGCTTGAGCGGCTGAACCATATCAAGAGCGACGATGAGAGGCAGATCTGAGATTGGTGCAGTGAGATCCTTTAGTATAGATATGAGATCCTTAAGTGCAGATCTGAGATGTTTTGATGCAGATCTGAAATATTTTGGTGTATATATGAGTTTGAAGTGAAGATCTAGGGTTTATAAGTTTTGAAAAAGAAAGAAAAATGGAGTTTGGGTCAAAATTTGGGTTTGGATAACAATGCAGACATTGTTAACGGGTATCCAATGGATATCCGCGGGGTGGAAAAAAATCCGCGGGTTTTTTTTATGCGAGTACCCGGCAGGTAGCGGGGCAAGTAATGGGCACACTTTTGTACATGCGGGTCGGGTTCGGGTATCATACTATCTGGTCCGAACCCAACCCGTTGCCATCCTTAGTTACATGTGTGTATACATCACGTGAATACAAACATGATAACGTTGTTTGTTACCAAAATCACAAGAAAACATGAGAGGGGTAATATTTTTAAAGTTCTTTTGCAAAACAACATCTAATGGATTGTAAAAGATATTTTATTTAAATAGGATGTTTATGCTAGTTTTTATGAAGTTTGTAAATGGAAAATGTTTCAAGAACAAAGCAATAAAGTATATATTTTATACTGGTTTGCTTAACCTAAGTTACGTCCAGATCTTCCTTAAGAACTTTTAAGGGGTTCCACTAATCTTCAAGAAGATTACACGAGTTTTACCTCTCTAGGTTTACAACAAGTATTCTCATCATTCCTGGTTCTCCTAGTCAACATGACTAGTTTGAGTTTAACCACTCTTTAGAATGTACAATATAATCAATGTTATGAGCAAATACAGATGAATAACTCTCAAAGAAATATGAGGTTTTGCTAAGGATTTTCTTTCTTTGAAAATATTAGCTTCAGACAATGTATGAGCACAATAAGCTTATTTGAGTGTTCACGAGTTCTTTATATTATCCTTCTTCTTCTTTTTTTTCTCTTCAAGCTTTTGTCTATTTATAACTTTTCTTGAGCGATGACTGTCAGATAGAGAGGTTGACTTCAGATAGAGTAGGTAGTCTTTAGGTGAGAAAACTGGCTCAAGTCTATTTTGCAGAGGTACAGTTCTTTATTATAGCCTTTATCAAAACATAACTTGTATGATTGGCAGAGTAGAAGGCTTCAAGGGAAAAATTTCCAGAATAGTCTTCATATCTCTCTACGTCTTTTTTTTGGATGTAGTGATTTTGATCATTCCTTTCTACTTTAGTGATATGCACAAATATGAAGAACAAGGTATACAAGCATCGAAGTACTTTATCGTACATGCATTACATATTTTGAACGTTGATAAGCGTTATGTCATATTACATGTTCAAAACATTTTATCATTTGTCATACTATTAATAAATGCATTGTTTGGTAAAGCATAGAACAAATATAGTATTAGATGGTATAAACATTATATGCTTTTTCAAAAGCTATTTGAAAATATATAGTGTTTAGTGGTCATATGTAAGACGGTGCATTTCATAAGGTACTTGCTTGAATTAACACAGTTTTGAACAAAACTTTCTTTAAGCTTTATCGTTATCATGAGATAGATGCTTGTTCATAAAACTCTAGTTTGTAAGACGATTTTTGCTTAGGCATTTAGATGTTGTTTATAAAACGTTGTTTGTTTCCCATATCGTCTATTAGATAATTAGTTAAGAGAGTCATTTTTTTTTCTTAGACGATGTTCAGTCTAGAAAAGATTATTATGAGCTTGATTTTGTCTATAAAGGATATTACAAAATATTTTTCTTTTGAACGTTTTTTCTTTAAAACATATACTTTCATTTAAAGCGATATTTCGCTTATTGTTAAACTTCAAAACTTGGATAGACGGTATAATATCGACGATCTTATCTAACATATGTCACATCAACAAATCTTTAATGTCATTTGATGACGATGACTACATTTAATCATTACTAAAATTTGAAGGTGAAATTTCAAAGTTTAGAGCCATAAGAGAATAATTTCACATTAAAATTTAAGAAATAATATATTTAACATTTTAAAATAAAAAAAAATACATCTTTCGTAATTAATATTAGAAAACTTTCACTTAACTAACAAGTATTATACATATTATATATATATATTATATATATATATATATATATATATATATATATATATATATATATATATATATATATAATATAATATAATATAAAACTATAAACAAAAAAGGTTATAATCAAAATATAAAATAAATAAAAAATGTTAGTATTGCAAATTTTATTTTATTTTATTGTAATTTCATATGTTTTAAACTTATTTTCTTTTACCTTATAAAAAATGCCTATAAATTGGAAATTTAGCATTAATTATGATTTGATAGAGGGAAAAAATGTAGAAAAACAAATAAATAATATTTGAATAAATATAAAATTCTATTAATTTTATTTTATTTTTAATTTTACTATTTGTATTTCCCAATTAATATACAAAAACTAAATATTTAAAAAGATATGGAACCACATGGTAGGTTGTTAAGGTTGTGTAGAAAATAATTATAAGTCAATTATTTTGAAATTTTATGATATGTCTCTATAAAAAGTTATTTTATAATTAACTAATTAAAAAATACTAATACCTTTTATACTAATGAAGTATATATATATATATATATATATATATATATATATATATATATATATATATATATATATATATATATATATATATATATATATATACTTCATTAACATGTGATTGAATTTTATTTATGTTCCAAACTTTAAATAATTTCCATCTTTAAACTGTATTAACGAATGAATGTAGTTCTTGTTATCAAGATAAACAAAAACATATTTAACATTTTTTTTCTATTACATGTTTAGTAAGAAATTAAGATAGAGAGGATAGAAAATTCATTAAACTAAATTCAATAATTGAATTCTTTTTGCTCGACCAAAGTGAGTATTATTGAGAACGGCTCAACACTATGCACTTAAGTGTCTGGCCCAAAATATGATGACCCGAAAGTGAGATAAAAATCTCTGGAGAAACGTACGCTGGCAGACTCGGCAGAAACACTTACGTGTGAGAGGAGAGAGAACAGAGTCTCGAGAAGGTTCTCCTAGGCGATGGAGAAGGAGCAAAAGCAAGGTCGTCCGATGACCTTAGAGACGGTGGTTGGCAACGACGAAGAAGACAAAAATGGAGAGGACAACGAGAAGGGTAAGAAAAACACTCTCTTTACTCATCTTTGTAATATGAACTTTTATGCATGTATTTTCTTACACAAAGGGGAAAAAGGGAAGCTCTATTTATAGAGCTCTATGGGGATAACCGGAAAACGAAACAAAACAGGAAAACCTAAAAAGAATAGGAAACCAAAATATTGTCCTTTAGACAGTAACGAATCTGTAAGATTCTCAACAAGTATAGAAAACTTTGAAGAAAAAAATACTGTCCTTTAGACAGTAACGAATCTGTAAGATTCTCAACACCTTCCCCTCAAGCTAGACGGTGTATAGTCACCAGTCCAAGCTTGGGTACAATCGACTTGAATCTGACGCAATGTGGGAATTTGGTGAAGATGTCGGCCAGCTGCTCGTCAGATCCCATGGGAAGGAGATTCAGAAGATGTTCTTGAACTTTCTCACGAACAACATGGCAGTCAAGCTCAATATGCTTGGTCCGTTCATGAAGGCTCTGGTTATGAGCTATGTGCCTTGCAGACTTGTTGTCGCAATACAAGGCTGGGGTCCCTGACTCTTCTATTTGAAGGTCCTATAGGAGATAACGGAGCCACTGTATTTCACATACAGTGGCTGCAAGAGCTCTATACTCAACTTCAGTGGAGGATCTGCAAACGGTTCTCTGCTTCTTAGACTTCCAAGAAATGAGAGAAGATCCAAGGAAGATACAAAACCCTGTTGTGGATCTTCTAGTGTTGGGACATGTCGTCTAGTCAGAGTCACTAAAGGCTTTTAGTTGCATAGGATAGTCAGCAGCGAAAAATAACCCTTCAGATGGCTTGGATTTAATATACCTAAGAATATGCTGAATGACATGATAATGATAGTCAGTAGGTGATTGCATGAATTGACTAAGTAAATTAATTGAAAAGCATAAATCGGGTCTTGTATTTATAAGATAGAGCAACTTCCCTATTAGCCTTTTGTAAGGGCCTGGATCATCCAGGTAGCTGTTTAATTTGTATAATGAGCTTGTGTCGCTTAGGAAAGGAGTATAAGAAGGCTTACATCCCACCATTCTTGTTTCCTCCAGTATGTCCAAAGCATATTTCCTTTGACATAGATGGATACCCCTTTTAGATTCGGCCACTTCCAATCCTAGGAAGTATTTAAGTTCTCCAAGGTTCTTTATTCGAAACCTTTTATGTAGGAGTTCCTTTATGCAATTGATTTCCGTCATAGAGTTTCCTGTTCACACAATATCATCCACGTATACAAGTAAAGCAGTAAAACTTATAGGTGTTTTTCTAATGAACAATGAGTGATCAGACTTAGATTGAATATAATTGACAGATATTAGAAAAGAAGATAGTTTTTCAAACCATTGCCTATTGGCTTGTTTCAAACCATATAAAGATTTGGTTAACTTGCAAACTTGTCTTTTATTATGGATATTCAAACCTGGGGGTGGTTCCATGTAAACTTCTTCATTAAGATATCCGTGTAGGAAAGCATTATCAACATCTAATTGATGTAGGAACCAATTGTTTGAAGCAACTAGACCAATGAGTAACCTAACCACGGTAAGTTTAGCCACATGGGAAAATGTGTCAAGATAATTTATTCCCTTCTGCTGTGTGTAACCTTTTGCCACCAAACGGGCTTTGAACCTTTCAATGCTACCATCAGCTCTGTATTTTGTTTTATACACCCACTTACATCCTATAACAGTTTTTCCTGGAGGCAGTTGAGTTAAAACCCATGTATCATTGTCTTGCAAAGCTTTGATTTCTCTCTGCATTGCCTCTACCCATTCATTCATGCCTTTTGCCTCATTGTAAGATCTGAGTTCTTTATTTCCAGTGACAGCCATGGTGTACCTTAAATGTTTTTATGAAAAATTATCACAACACAACAGATTAGAAATCGGATATGGGGTTTTAAAACCATTTTTTACAGATAAGGATCGATTGACCTGATGAACATAATCTCTTAAATATTCAGGAGTCTTTCTGGGTTTGTCAGATCTTCTGTGTCTTTGATTCTCTTGACTGTTTCCTATACTGTCACTGTTGCCTCCATCATCAGAGGGTTGTTGCACCTCTTCTTGGTCTGTAACACCTAACTCAGCATGTATGTCATCATTAATGGGATAGTGATCTCTTAGAAGATCATTGAGTGAATCAGCTTTTTCGTCTTCAGTATCATAGTCTTCTCTGTTGCCTTGCAGGTTTTTGTAAGGAAAAATTTCTTCATGGAAGACAACATTTCTGCTTATAAGGAGTTCCTTGGTATTTATGTCAAGCACAATGTAACCTTTCACACCACCTTTGTATCCTAGAAAAATTCCTTTTCTAGCTCTTGGGTCAAGCTTACTTCTATTATTTTCAAGAATCAAGGCAAAACACAAGCATCCAAAGGTTTTGAGGTTTAAATAGGTGGGGGGCAAGTTATAGAGAAGGTCATGGGGAGTTTTGTTACTAAGAATGGGAGTAGGCAACCTATTTATTAGATAAACAACATGTCCAACAACATAAGACCAGTAAGCATTAGGGATGTTAGCTTGAAAAAGAAGGCCACGAGTCACATTTAGTATGTGTTGATGCTTTCTCTCAACAACAGAATTATGTTTAGGAGTCTCAACACAACTCCTTTGATGATTGATTTCATGCAAATTATAGTAATCCACACAATTAAATTCAGGACCATTATCCGATCTAATAGTTTTAATCATTTTGTTAAACTGGTTTTTAATCTTAGCAATAAAATTCTGCAATAAATCTCTAGTTTGACCCTTATTATTCATTAGAAAAACCCATGTGTGTCTACTATAGTCATCTACTATGGTGAGAAAGTACTTATGACCATGAACCGAAATAGTGTTAAGAGGACCCCATATATCACAATGGACAATTTCAAAGGATTCAGTAGTAACAGAAACACTTTTAGAAAAGGATAATTTTCGTTGTTTAGCATAATGGCAAGTGTCACAAACAATGTCAGTACCTATTTTTACATAGGGAAACTTTTCACATATTTGTTTTACAACTTTGTATCCTGGATGGCTTAATCTATAGTGCCACATATTTACATCAACATTCTTAAAAGAAAAAGCAGTCTTTGAAATGTATCTTTGATCGGGTTTAGGAAAAGCTTGCAGATAATAGAGTCCTTTCCAAGAATTAGCACATCCAATCATCTTCAATGTATGATTCTCCCTTATCTAACAAGTCTTAGAGGAAAAACTTAGACTGTAATTCAAGTCCTTAATAAGACTTTGAACAGAAATTAAATTGAAACAAAATTCAGGAATATAGAGGGCATTGAAAATGACAAAGTTTTTGGAAAATTGCACAGTTCCTGCGTGCTCAGCAGTGAGGGCACTATTATTTGGCAGTTTGATAGAGATAGGTCTAATTTTATAGAAAGTAACAAAGTTTGTTATATCATGTGTCACATGATCTGTGGCACCAGTGTCTATTATCTAGGAAATATTACCTTGCTTGTTCTCAGTTTTATTCCTTTGAACTTGATTGACTTTGTGAGTGGGCTCATCAACTTTGTCTATCATTCTGAGAAGTTTTGCATCTGTTCAACTATGAAAGAATTAAAAATATTACTATTATTGGTATGTTGTGTGTTCTGAATCCCTTCTGGTTCAGTGTTGTTCTGGCACGCATTGGCAGAACTCCAGTCATTCTTTTTATCTTGGTTGTTGTCTCCTTTCTTATACCAAGGTGGGTACTCGTGCTTAGAATAACACTCATCTATAGTATGATTCATCTTGTTGCAATATGAACATTTTTTACCATAGTTAGGATTTCTCCCTCTTCCTCTTCCTTGACCACTAAATCCAGAACCCCGTCATTGGCTTTTCCATTGACTGCTTCTGTCAGCAACATTGGCCAGAACTTTGATATCTGCAGAACCTTGTTTCTCTTGTCTCTCTTGTTGCATAATAAGAGAGAAAACCCGATTGATATTTGGAAGAGGATCCATTAAAAGAATTTGTGTTCTAACAATATTGTAGGAATCATTTAACCCTTTTAAGAAACATATCACATGTTCCATTTCTCTATACTTCAAGGAAATTCTTGAGAGATCACAACTGCATGGAATCTGACACGTGCAGGTAAGTATGAGTCTTAGGAATTCTAACTCCTCCCATAGGATCTTCAAATCTGTAAAGAACTGACTCACCCCCCTTTCTCCTTGTTTAATAGAATGTATGTCCTGAAGTAAATCAGAAATCTTGAAGTAATCACCCTTGGAGAATCTTTCTTTCAGCTCATCCCATAATTCTTTGGCTTCTTCAACGTATATTACACTTTCAGCAATTTGTGGGGAAAGGGTCTTTGTTATCCAAGATAAAATCATCATATTGCATCTCTCCCATGCATCAAACAATGTGTCAGTTTTCTGGGGTTTCTTTATAGACCCATCAATGAACTTTATCTTATTCTTGGAAAGCAAAGCTCTCCTCATGCTTCTGCTGCAAGAAGAATAGTTGTTCTCGTTCAAAATCTGTGTAATGAGTGTGAGACCCGGGTTCTCACCTGGGTGTAGATAGTAAGGGATGGATGGGTTGGAAGATTGATCTGTCTGCTCCATGAAAAAAAAAACAAGAAACTACCCAAGAAGATACCAAGATTTGCAGTAGAGGCAACAGAAGCAGAGCAGGTACTAGACCTACTCTGATACCATATTGAGAATGGCCCAGCACTGTGCACTTAAGTGTGCAACCCAAAACATGATGGCCCGAAAGTGAGATAAAAATCTTTGGAGAAACGTACGCTGGCAGACTCGACAGAAACACCTAGGTGTGAAAGGAGAGAGAACAGAGCCTCGAGAAGGTTCTCCCAGGCGATGGAGAAGGAGCAAAAGCAAGGCCGTCCAGCGACCTTAGAGACGGTGGTTGGCAACGATGAAGAAGACAAAAATGGAGAGGACAACGAGAAGGGTAAGAAAAACACTCTCTTCACTCATTTCTATAATATGAACTTTTATTCATCTATTTTCTTACACAAAGGGGAAAAAGGGAAGCTCTATTTATAGAGAGCTCTATGGGGATAACCGGAAAACGAAACAAAACAGGAAAACCTAAAAAGAATAGGAAACCAAAATATTGTCCTTTAGACAAAATCTGTAAGATTCTCAACAAGTATAGAAAACTTTGAAGAAATTTTGAAAGTAATTTAAGTTGATAGAATCTATAAGATTCTCAACAAGTATAGAAAACTTTGAAGAAATTTTGAAAGTAATTTAAGTTGATAGAATTTGTTTAATAAAATTTAAAACAAAAATTGGATAAAAGTTAAAGTAGAATATATGCTCAATAAATATAATTTATTAAGGATATTTCCAAAAGAAAACCTTATTTAGAAAATTTAAGAATATCCTCAGAGCTTTTTTGTTTCATTTTTTAAGTTTTTAACATTGAAGAAAACTAAAAAAAAAGAAGTGAAAAAGAATTAGTTGCATTAGTATAACACTTTCTTTGACCATTGGGCGAGTCTTGCTAAAAGTTACTTTTACATTATTGATGCTTTAACTTCTTTTGTTGGACATCTTGAGATACTTCTCTCTTGTAATAGAGAGTATTTACGTATTGAATGTGCCAATTTTTGTGGGGGCTCTTAAGGTGTGGTTTTTTCAACTTTTGATTGATAAGATTCGTCATAAGCTTCCTTCTAAAAAAGAAAAGTTGCTTAGTATAATGGGAGAAATTTAGCTAGTAAATTCGGTAATTTGTTAACTTATAGTTTTATAGCTTCCAAGTTTACAAATGAACTATTAGGCTTCTTATTGAGGTGAAACAATGGATTCAAAATTTTGTTTGGATTGGAGATACACAAAAATAGGGGACTATCTTGTGTGGTTCTAAGGTGAATGATGATTTATAAGTTACTAATATTCAGTTGGAAAATAAAGCCTATATGCTCGTTTAGCTTGAGAGTTTGCTTATGGCAAAATGACTTAGGTTGAACTAATGCATATTTAGTCTCTTAACTTGCCACGGTATTAAGAATGCAAATGATTTGAAAATACAATTTAGGCACTAAGTAAAGGTGATTGTATTAATATTTGGAATGATTGTTGGTGTTCTAAAATTCTCATATCCAAATCTAGAATTCCTTATTTTGACGAAGTATGGTTATACTCTATTATTAGTTTAGTTTGCACAAGTGCTCATTAAAACTTTCCTTCTTTTCTTGCTAATTTATGTGATTATTTTTCTTTAATGGTTAATGATGATGTGCCTAATTGGATTATGCATGAAACTGATGTGTTTTCTCATAAAGTTGCAAAAGGATTTTACTCTTCTAGTATGGAATGTGTTGATTAGGGGAACTTGGTTGGATGAGGTGTCATTAACTAAAACTATGGTTCTCTAGAAGTTGTTGTATGATTCTTTACCTATTGATTTGGAGATTCAAAAAAAGAAGTGGATTTATGATCGATGTTCTTTTTATGGTAATAATGTTAAATATGTCGCTCATCTATTCTTTCATTGTTCTATTGTTATAAAGTTGTGAGAATGGTTGAAGGAAATTTTCCAGAATTGGCAGTTTTCTTTGGATATGGTTTTTCAGTTTATGAAGGCTTCTTGATTCTATGCTTAAAGTGATTAAAGTGTCTGTCATTACCGCACATATTTGGATGATTGGGAGGATGATAAATGATAGTAGATTTCGGGATCCAATTATGTTTCCTTCTACTATTTTTCAAGGATTTAATGCTTATGGCTGAAAATAATGTCCAAGAAGCATATGAGTAATACTATCTCTGATTTTTTGGTGTTGAAATTTTTCAATAGCCAAACTAGAAAGGGTAGTGTTATTTTATTTATGGACGTAATATGAAAAATTTTATTTGGTGATTGGCTTAAGGTGAATATTGATGGTGTGGTAAGGGGTTCCTTCCTGGCTTGACTTCGTGTGTTGATATTTTTAGGGAAATTTGAGATGTATATGAGGGTAGTTTCTCAGATCTTTTACGAGTACGAACTTCTATTTATGCTGAGTTTATGAGGGTCATTTAGGTTTTGGAGCATGCTTTGAAGGAAGATTTACAGAAGCTTTGGTTGCAGAGTGGTTCTACTTTAGACTAAAATGATTTTTTTTTTTATCAATTAGTGGTTCCTTAGATATTTTTCATGAAGAGAATTATCATGCTGATAAGTAAGCTAATTTAGCTTTTATCATTCATAAAGAACCATATAAGTGATTTAATGTTTTGTCTTTATATATTTATTTAGATTTTTTTAAAATAATAGATATAGTTTATCTATGTTTTGTTAAGTGTAATTTTACCGTGAGTTTAAAATGATCTCTCTTATTTTTAATAAATTTATATGTAATGACAAATAATTAATAAGTTTTTTAATATCAATATAACTAAAATGTTAAAATTCATAATAATATGTAACATGATTTTTTTGGCAGAAGAATTAGACACCATCGAATAAAAGTAGAAAGTTGATTAAATATCACCAATTCTTATACATGTAATTTGGTTTGTATTTATATATTTAGTTCACTTTTTTTTTTTATCTTAGTGTTTTAATTTATATTATTAATAGTTATTACGCAAAGAAAATTGTAATCTGTTCTTAGAAATAAGAATCAATTTATTTTATATATAATGATCTAAATTGAATCACTTAATAATATTTAAATTATATATTATTAATCTTAAATAAGTACTATTTGTTAAATAATTAAAGAAGTGGTGGTGATAAACTTAGAATTTATGTACTGAAAAATCAATAATTAATGATTTTCATTAATACAAGAAATGAAAACTATCTTATAAATGCGATTAATAAATATTGGTTATATATTATTCAGCCTCAACATATCTACCTTTCTTTTAATTTTTCCTTCAATTCTATAATTATTTATTGTAATTTAAATTATATTTTTCAATCAAAACCACACCATCTCCATCTATTATAATTATTTGCGGTAATTTAAATTCTATATTTCAACCAAAACGAATTTGAAATCAACATGAATATTTGTGATCACTACCATAAAAATAATATATATATATATATATATATATATATATATATATATTAAGTTTCTTAAAATATTTTAACCTATTCTTTTCGACATAAAGTATACATCCCATGTTATGTTATGAAAACTAAAAATCAAGTATTTAGTAAAATATTTTATTTGCTAGGTTTGTTGGATAATGTCAGTTCCTAGCAATAGTTTCTCAAATATGTAAAACAGAAAGTTTCTCAAATTACATACGCAACCATTATTTTAACAATACGACTACAGTTCTCGTTTTTGGCGAAAACGACTGAATTTTTCTACAAAACCTGTCGAGGTAAGTAATGGGGTTTTCATGTGGACGAAACTAACAATAACAATATATATAATTAGATAAACTAAGGGTAAAAAAGGAAGGTCCAATTTATTTACCAATGAAATTTTTTAATATTATCTATATATTAGGCATCAAATTATATATATAAAAAATAAAGTTAAAGCTATATAATTTTATACTCATGTTTTTTAATTTATATGTCATATTTAATTTATTTAATAAAATATTATCTAGTTTCAAAATCTTATTAAAAATTTTATTTACAAACTTTTTAACGTATTAACCAAATTAATAAAGTTTACATATGCTTATAATTATTCAAAAAAGTAACTTCTTCTGAGTTATATGTTCCTAAAATTCTTGATACTCATTTTTGTATATAACCAAACAAACGTTGACTGCTATATATGAAATGTACTATCATTTCATTTGTAATATCATTTGTAATAAGCGTAGACTCTCTTATATTACACCAACCACTCTTTTTCCTCCATCCACAGAACCAAAATCCTTAAAGCTTGATTCTGATTTGAGGATGCTTCTCTGATATCTTTTCTCTCCAAAATCAAAATCTGTTCAACCCTTTTCCTCCTCAGATTCTCGCTTTTTTTCTAAGTATCTATCTAACTTTTGTGATCAGAAACCTTCATATCCACAAATGTTTTTCTCAAAGAATGGCCATAGATTCTTCAAATTCAGAAACCAGGTTTCAAGCCTTTGTCTCATACATGATCTTTTCATTTTCTGATAACCTTTTCATCCTCATCCAAGCCTCCTCCTCCACAAGTATCTTCAACCAAAGCTCTCATTAGCCTTTTGGCTCACAAATCACAATCTTTGGTGTGACCTTATTGCCGAACACACCCCATCATTGCTATTCTTTAATCCATACACAGTTTCCTTTGTCTTGCTGCAAAAATATCTCTCTAGTGGCACCTCTTTCTGCTGCCACTGCAACTCCTATTTAATCTAAGTTCTTCATCCTAAGCTTGCTGGTAGCTCACACCAATGGTTCACAAGCACTTCTACGAGCTTTCATGTGGCGTTGTTGAAATGGCTTGGATCATGCTCAGTGTTGACTACTCACGGCTCTTGTGGCAATTGTTTGGTGTTTTTTCCTATGAGAACCACGAATGGAAGCCTCGGATCTTCTAGCATACACCTTCAGTTGAGTCACAAAAACATAATACATATATAGTATTACTTAATTTGTTGCTAAGTTTTCGATAAAAGTAGCTGTGTAAGTGTAGAACACACGTCCTGGTTAAATCAAAAGTGTGTTGATTGATCAAGCCACATCAGGAACCATGTACAAGGGTAGATTAGGAGGAAAAGCTCATCTTGGATATGTTGAAACTGACCCTTCTGGTCGATATGGTCGTGTAAGTTTCTCTTTCATTTTAGCTTCATCTTCCTTTTTCTGTGAATGGATCATTAACTTTCTGACTGGTCGGTCTGATATTCAGAATACGGTGATTAAGATGGAGGGATATCATACATAGATTCATGAAGATGTTCTTTTTTGTTAAACTTGAATTCAGATGCTGTGTTTGACTTTGAAAATTATGAAAAATAAGTTTAGTATATGACAATTATTAGTCATTTTAATCTCACATCATAGTCTGCACCATTCAATCTTATCTCTGCCATAGAAAGTGAAAATTATCTGATAGCTGTCAAAGTCAGATCAAATTTAAGGATTCATAACCATAGGATGAAACTGATCAATAATGCTAATTAATTATACAAATCAATTTATTGATAATTATCAAGTCAGAGAATAATTTTGACCTTTATAAATAACAAATTAAATTGATAGTTGATATTAGCTAATTTCAAGGACTTGAAGTAATATCTTACAGAAATTAGTCTGTCTATAAAAGCTGGTTTAGTCTGCAGACATCATGCTCTTTTGTAATTGGCCAATTTCGTGGAATTACGTAATGTTTAGCTTTATTTTTATTTTCTTACAAAAGGGAAGGTTTTGATTTTCTGTATTAACTTTTGCAGTAGCTGTCTTATGATTAAGTCAAATTATTTATTAAGTAATTAAATAAGCACCATTTGTTCTGTTTTGTCCTTTGCCAAGTCCTGGTTTATTGTCGTGACGCATCACCTTACAGAGGGTTATCCTACCTCCATAGCACACTCAAGGGTCATTTTTTTTTTCTATAGAGCCAAATTCAATGG
Source organism: Vigna mungo (assembly GCA_036885675.1). Taxonomy (NCBI): domain Eukaryota; kingdom Viridiplantae; phylum Streptophyta; class Magnoliopsida; order Fabales; family Fabaceae; genus Vigna; species Vigna mungo. The sequence goes on along the minus strand of CP144698.1, from coordinate 16,028,644 downwards.
CCAAAAAACAACTATGTTACATACATTACATCCACAGTTAAGTTTGACTAGTAATGCAAACCAGTGGCACATGTAAACTAATACCATCTATTTTGGCAACTAATCTAGTTGCTGGTTGGTCCTAAAACGAAATTATTTACTAATTTTTTATTGTTATCTTTGTTGGTGTGTAGTTCAGGGACATTCTTGGGAAAGGAGCAGTGAAGGTTGTGTATAGGGCATTTGATGAAGTCCTTGGAATAGAGGTGGCTTGGAACCAAGTTAACCTTGGCGATGTCTTTCATTCACCAGACCTACTTCAACGTCTTTACTCAGAGGTTCATCTCCTCAAGAACTTGGAACATGACTCCATCATGACCTTCCATGATTCTTGGATTGATGTCAATTATAGAACCTTCAACTTCATCACTGAATTGTTCACCTCTGGCACCCTAAGAGAGTAATATAATCAATCACATCTTATGATATATGTTTACATCTTTTAACCCTTTAACTGAACACCAATTCCTTCATGAATTCACTGCTTGAAGAGAAAACCAACCAAAAGTTCAACTTAATGTTAAAATATCTTCAACATAGACTATCTTTTTAAAGACAAGACTTATATCTCATGTTGCTTGAATGCTTTGTTTTTGCTGTTTCTTAAACAGAACTGTAATTTCATCTAAATTAAACAATACTAAATTCTGGTTAAGAAATACAGACAAGACAATTCATATTATGTCTCAGTAAATCAGAGTTACAGCACACGGTTAAGATTCATAAATATCGAAACATCGTACAAATTTGACTGCACTGAATGCAGTTCCTTCAAACACATTTTGTATTTCCAATAGGTTATTCTTATGAACGTTGCATTCATGTAAAAATACGTCTTAAGAGAAAACATGTTATTTTTAATTTTACATAGTTTCTCTTATTTTATGCAGGTACAGAAAGAAGTATCAGAGAGTAGATATCAGAGCAGTGAAGAACTGGGCACGCCAGATTTTAACTGGTTTGGAGTATTTGCATAGCCATGATCCTCCAGTGATACATAGAGACCTCAAGTGTGACAATATCTTCATCAATGGCCATCTGGGGCAGGTCAAGATTGGTGATTTGGGCCTTGCAGCCATTCTTCGTGGCTCCCAACATGCACACAGTGTCATAGGCAATTTCACTTTCTCTTTTAGTTGGTACTTAAATAATCAGTTATTAGTAATCTAGGCTAAATCTTTGGTCCATAAAACTGAAATTTTTGTTTCGTTGAGAATTCAGGTACACCAGAATTTATGGCACCGGAATTGTATGAAGAGGAGTACAATGAGCTGGTTGACATATACTCCTTTGGGATGTGCATGATAGAAATGTTTACTTCTGAGTTCCCATACAGCGAGTGCTCCAACCCAGCTCAAATATACAAGAAAGTTACTTCAGTAAGCTTTTATTCATTCGAAAGACTTTTCCTTATTCAACTCTGTTTGGATCAAATTCTATTTCACTTATGCTTTGGTTCAACTTTTACAGACTTGATTTTGTAAACTAAGATTTGGCTATAAATTTAAAATGAACTAATTTATGTTTGGAAACTTTTAAGTGAAAAGTACAGTTGTAAAAAAGCCTTCACTTAAGTAAATAAGCCATTTGTACCAGAAAATTATCTTAAGGTTTTTGAGATAGATTATCGAAGACATGCACAAGCTAGCTCTCATTTCACGTATTTGACTGATCTGATTCAACAGGGGAAGCTGCCAGAAGCCTTTTACAGAATCCATGACTTGGAAGCTCAGAAGTTTGTGGGAAAATGTTTGGCAAATGTCTCAGAGAGGTTGTCAGCAAAGGAGCTCTTGTTGGACTCATTTTTAGCCGAGGACCAACTAGACTCTCCACTCTCTAGCCCAATATTACCCAGAAAACAAACCCCCACACTCAATTTCACTGCACCACTGGCCAAAGGGCTACCACCAATGAGTGACCAAATAAAAGACACACACATGACCATCACAGGATCAATCAATGAAGAGGATGACACAATTTTCCTTAAAGTACAAATCTCTAACAAAAGTGGTATGCACACATACTTTCATCACATGAGACAATGATTTTTTGTTACATATAGTAGGGTGCTTCAGAGTTGTATTAATGTATTTTAAATGCAGGGGAAAAGAGGAATATATTCTTTCCATTTGACACCATAAACGACACTGCAATTGATGTGGCAGTGGAGATGGTTAAAGAACTTGAAATTAGTGACTTGGAACCATTAGAGATTGCTGAAATGATTGAGGAAGAGATATCGGCTTTAGTCCCAACATGGAGGGACTTGGGCACTTCTAAGTATCAAAGACAACATAGTTTTAGCTATGAAGATGAGTATGATATGAGTAACCACCACTCATACTTCTCACCATCTTCTCGCTCTTCCTCTCATGGTTCTTCCCACAAGCATAATTCCCACCTCTGTGGGAACCATTACCCTTTTGCTCAAGATTGGCCTCAGGGTAATAATACTCCTTCAACTTAGAAAGTCAATAACTTTTAACTCTGATTCTTTAAAAGCTTAAATGTTGTTTGATAAACACTTTGCTCAAGAAAACCAAGTCCAATAATACCAGCCAAGCCAATAATCTGTATCAGATTTAGTACTTTTTTAATAATAATGTTTACTACGTTGATGTTTTCTTCTCGAGAAAAGTTTACTATTGTTTTCAGTGGCATTAAAGAATATGATTCGACATCACTAACTAACTGTTTTGCAGATGAACTGTTTATGAATGATGATTCGAGCTCTCAAAGCTCAATGAACTCCTTCAAGTACTGTGACCCTGGCAATGAAGATGGGCATGATCAAACTGCATTGCTAGGAGCAGAAGCCCTTTGCTACTCTCCAAAAGGCAATGAAAAGTGCACAAGATTCTGTCCTCGAGAAGAAGTGATGGATGCTGATTGCACCAAACAGTTTTGCAACATGAAAATTGATTCTCACAGGTATCATGGAGTCCAGAGGCTAACCAGGATTCGTTCCTTTGTGGATCTAAGGAGACAACAACTGCAACGATCACTGATGGAAGAGATTCACAAGAGGAGAATCTTCAAGACGGTCGGTGCCATTGAGAACATTGGTTTTCAAAATCCAGAGGGAGCTGGGAGCTTTTTATTTTAATTTGTTCTACTTTCTGGTGTTTGTTGATTATTGCATTGCTTTATGAATCACAGTGTCCGTGAATATTTGTATACAATACGGACTCGTCAGAATATTACAGAATAAAAGTTGTGATATATTTTAATTTACGCTTATGTCTTGAGATGTTTGAATGTTTGTAAGACACTTCTCGTAACTTAAGAAATTAGAAAGCTAATGTTGGCTATTAGTGTGCTGATGAGCAAACACTGAAGTATCTTCTCTGCTACATAGTAGAAATCCAAGTGTCGTTCTAAGTTTCATATGGAGTAAAAATGATAAAGTTGAGGATCATATAAAGATGAAAATCTATAAATTCATTGCTTCATAATATGGGTTGGAATTGATATCAATATCTTATGTGTGGATTTGTCTCATGACTCATGTAAAAATATACAACATTCAAAATGTGAGGCATAGGTGAAACTTAAATTTGATGCATGTGGTTTCCTGATGCGATTGTGAGCCACAGATGAAGCACAAAGTCTGCAGCATGTGCATGGAAGAAAGAAAAGTCCATTGAATTGAAAGCTAATGGAAATAACTTCTGCAGGTTTAAATGCATGTTTGGGGACAGTCAAAGGTTTCAAATTCAGAACTTATAAATGCAGAATCTGGCCGACAAATTAATTTCAGCAAGTGTAAAAAAATGAAGTTAGACCAAATCGGTTAAATATTGAATATTCACTTCCCTGATAAGTCGAAATTGTAGCATTCTCCTATGAACTTGTGCAGTTCTAGAGACTTAAGTCATCACATTTAGAAGCACAAGAAAGAAAGTCCTTTTCACTGTCTCAGAGTTTATGACTTCACCATGATTTCTCACATTCTCATTTCTTAGAAGTACATTTATGTTTAAATGTTAGTTAAAGAGCTAGATAGTACTTTTACTCGAGAAGTAACAATCACCTTTTTATATATATTGAGTTGAAATTCAAAGTTGTGCACTGAAATTTTCATCAGTACTTTTCTGATCGTTATCAAGCAAGTTCCTGGACCAGGACTTCAACAAATCAAGAGTATAACTCATGCAAAACTTCTATGCAATACTCATTCTTTTGGTGCTCTTTTCTAATCAGAATTGGAGATCCCTCTCGTGTTATAACATTTGCATCTAATTTTGATTGAAGAAGAACGTTAAAAACACTTGAAAAACAACAGTTAATGTTAAATTATAACTTTCAGACGCATATATATATATATATATAGTTAGTTAGTTAGTTCCAAGACTGTTTTAATGAATTAAAAGGCACATTGTCCATTTAGAACATATAAATTCATCATGGTTTTACTTTTAAAAGACGTCTGAAAAGATAAAAAAAAAAATATATTTAAACTATTTTAAATCTCGACTCTTAAATGATATAAGACTATTAGTATAAAAGGTTCAATAGTTTTGTGATTGAAGGAAGAAACTTTAATCATTCTTCTTTATTTTCTACACCAAGAAATTCAGACAGAATTGGGAAAACCAAGATCCTTGAGTAAAATTATGCCTTAGGGTTGATAAAAATGGAGAAGAACTAAGATGGTGTTGAAATGATAGAATGTCTGTGGTTAAAGTGGCATTATGGCAGTAGGACCTAGATGAAGAAAATTGAGTTACAAACACTGAAATTCAATAACGGACACTTCCTAATTCAAACCTAAATGGCCAAGTACAACCTTTTACAAACGTTGAAGATGCAAGATATGGGATGAAACACAATTATGTAGTAGCACATGTGACCTCTTAATATGTTGAAAGATAAAGCGAGGACAGTTTAGTCCCACAGTTTTAAATGCATTCTTGGATATAGCCAAAGGTTTCAAATTTACAACTTAGAAACCGCACTATCTGACCATAGTATTAATTTCACCATGTTTCAAAAAAATTAGACCACATTGGTTTAACATTGAACACTCAAGTTGTGATTTTAGACAAGTTAACAGAGGCTCATGTAAGTGAGCATTCTACTACACTATTTTTTTAGGTCAAAGGAGGTTTTCTATAAAATGATCACATTTGGAAACACAAGAAGAAATTTCATATTCATTGTTACAAAGTGTTATACATATTGAAATAGATGGTACAGTTAAAAGATAACTATTTCTTGAAAATTAAGCTGAAGAATTTGACCCTTAGATTTATATGCATTGAAAAACATCAGTTTGCAAATGTCCTTTATCATGGTTTCTTCAATTCTCATTTCTTAAGTGTATGATAGCAAGCAAGTTATTAGTTCCAGATTATGCCAATCCAAGTTGTAACATGCTAAAGTAGTTGAGAAATTATTCTCTACTATTTATTCTCTTAATAATGAAAGTATTCACATTTTCTCATGATAAAAATACATTTTTCAACTCTAAAGCTTAAAAAGAACTACAACCTCCATCCAATTTCATTGTTTCCTTAACTAAATGTCCACTAATAACACTTCATAAAACCAATGTCATGTTTACTTTGTATAAAATTCTATTTTATCAATTTAGTGAAAAAATAACATTATAAATTTTTTTAATAAACCTTTTAATAATTAAGGAACTTGACATTAGAAATAGCAAGGATGAAATAACAAATTAAACCATAAAATTATTATAAAATAAACTTAGAAATGGTTTCAGTTACTACAATTATATGGTGTTTTAGAAAGTTATAAATGCTTTGTTTTTAGAATATGTCATCACTTTCCATTAACAAACGTATATACACCTAATAGTTATGATGTCATGATAATATAATGGTGATGTCACTAATTCAGAGTCACATCAAATATATCTAAAATTCTGATGATGTTAAAAGAACTAAATAAGAAAGAATTGAAGAAACTTATGTTATAGTTACGTAAATAAAATATTCCAAGGACTTTGAAATAAAATATGTTTATGTACTGTAAGGACCGGACGGACAATTCCGGATGCCTAGAGATAACATCAACATAAGACCAGACGTCCGGTCAAAGGACAACGATTTTCAAAGGGTTTTCACGAAGATCTGCATATTTGTCACTCTTCCTGTTCCGCTGCTGCTTCACTTAGAAACCGAAAGCGATGAACGACACAGTTAACAGACGGAGTGGGATTCGTCGGCGGTGGCTCGCTTGTCCGAGGTAGACGGAGCAACACACGAGTCGGTTAAGATGAAGAAAACATTAAAACTAGATTAAGGTAAAGCACGATTAAGAAAGATGGGCCAGGGATTGGGCCGTAATTAAGATCTTTCTAATCACAGAAGGCTCGATAGAAGAAGGCTCGACGTTCAACCGAGAACCAAGAGAAGGAGAAAAGGGAACTTGGAGTGACCGGACGGCAGAGACAAATTGTGTAGAAGGAGTTCAATCACAGGAAGACCGAAACATTTTGGCGTCCCACCGTGGGGCCGAAGGATTATTACCAATGGTGACGACAAGAAACAGGAGCAGTGAAGATCCGAATGGTGTGATACGAGCATTGGAGCAGAGGATGGAGGAGATGCAGAGACGACATGAGGAGATGCAAAAGAAACATGAGGAAGAAATGGCAGCTGTGAGGGCCGAATGTCTGGCCCATTTGAAGAATAAGGCGAGCGGAGGCGGAGAGGATGACAAAGGGAGAGAGGAGACCCTCCCTCTGGAGGAAAACGAGAAAGAAGCCCACAGTAGTTCCCACGGCCGAGAGGAAAAGAAAGAGGAACGCAAGGAGGAAAAGGCAGAAAGCCTGGTGCTAGTCAAAGGGGAACGACCGTCAGTTCCCGTACCTTTTGTCCAAGCTGTGATGGACGTACAAATATCCGAACAGTTCGTGCCACCACAGTTCAAAATATATGATGGATCCACCGACCCTGAGGCACACATCAAATCGTTCACGAACGCCATGACTTTCCGAACGGGTTGTGGTGGAGTTTGGTGTCGGGCGTTCTCTCTATCCTTGGAAGGAGAGGCGCTTGAGTGGTTCGATTCGCTTCCGGATAGCTCCATCAAAAATTTCAAAGGGTTAGGAGACATGTTCAAAAAACAGTTTGGTGCTTGTAGCACGCAGAATGTGACGGTGGTCGATCTGATGAATTTAAGGCAAGGCAAAGACGAACTGCTGAAAACGTTTATGGACCGGTATCAGAAAACAGTGAGAAGAGTAAGGGGCCTCAATATTGAGCTTGCGCTCCAGTATGTTATGCCGGCCCTCAGGCCAGGACCATTCAAGGACAGCGTCTGCCGGACTCCCCCCAAAACAATGGAAGAATTACGCCAACGGGCGGCAGATGAAGTCCGCGTTGAGGAAATGAAACAAAGTTACCGGAAGGAAATGCAAGAGGCTAAGGCAGAAAAGTCTGATAGCAAACGTGAAGGGCATGACGGTCAAGTGGGTTCAATGGAGGCACGTGAGGGGAATCGAGGTCCCAGTTTCCAACAATATACACAATTGAATGCCCCCGAGCCCGCATACTGCAAAAAGCGCTCAGTGCACACATCTTACAGACACCACAAAAACTTCCCACTCCCTAGGAGCCGACAACAGCAAACACTGCTTATATCACCAAAGCATGGGCCACGACACTAAAGACTGTGTAACCCTCAGAGACAAAATTGAAGAATTAATACAAGCCAGACGTTTGAGAAACTACGTGAAAGAATGTTGACCAGAGAGGTCCCCCGTGAGAACTGCAAGCCCAAGAAGGAATAGCCCCTGGCGGAGAAGTCCCCCGAGATATGAGGAAAGGAGATCCGATCGACGGTACGACAAGAAGTTTGGGCGGCACTATGATGACCGTCCGAGAAATAATAAAAGGGCAAGCAGGAGTAGAAGCAGAGATAGGGGGAAGTCGCCCCCTGAGAGGAATGATCAATACCATATCCGGAGGATTTGCCGGAGGAGGACCGTCCGCCTCCACTCAGAAAAGAAGTATCCGCGCATTGCGTTCGATACACGCTGTTGACGTGCCCAAGAGATCCATGCCACCCATCATCTTCTCAGACAAAGATTTCCATGCTCCTGACCCAAAACAGGACAACCCAATGGTCATTACCGTGGAGATCGCCCGATACGGACTGAGCAAGGTGTTAGTTGACCAAGGAAGCTCGGTCAACATCCTCTACTGGAAGACGTTTCAGCAGATGGATATATCAGAGGACCTGATAGTGCCGTATAATGAACAATTGGTGGGTTTTGTCGGAGAAAGGGTAGACACCCGAGGCTACTTGGACCTGCGCATGAGATTGGGTACAGGTCGAGAAAGTGAGGAAAAGAAGGTAAGATTCCTGTTGGTAGAGGCAAATGCATCATACAACGTCCTGTTAGGACGACCGTGCTTAAATTCTTTTGGGGCAATAGTATCAACGCCTCATTTAACTTTAAAATATCCCACTGGACGTGGAACCATATGCACCGTCCGGGCAGATCAGAAGACGGCCAGGGAATGTTATGCGGCTGGATTGAAATTGTACCCCAGAGAACCTGAAAGGAAGAAAGCTAACAGATCAGAAGTGGCAATGGCCGATTTGGATCCCAGAACCAATATTGATGACCGTATAGAACCGATGGGGGAAACCGTGTCGGTGATCATAGGAAAAGACGTCAGTCAAACCACCTCCATAGCACAAGGGATGGACCCTGAGATCGAAAAGCGGCTACGCGCTACTCTCTGGTAGAACCGAGATTTGTTCGCTTGGACTGCAGCCGATATGCCGGGAATACATCCGTCGATCATGTGTCACAAGTTAAGCCTTTGCAAAGACGCGCGGCCAGTCGCTCAGAAGAAGAGAACGATGGGTGAGGAAAAGTGTCGGGCAGTGGAGGAGGAAGTAAGGAAGTTGAAAGTGGCCGACTTTATACGAGAAATTACCTACACCTCTTGGTTGGCCAACGTGGTCATGGTGAAGAAGGCGAACGGTAAGTGGAGAATGTGCACCGATTATACGGACCTGAACAAAGCCAGCCCAAAGGATTCTTATCCCCTCCCTAGTATCGATGCCTTGGTGGATGGAGCGTCCGGGCATCAAATACTAAGCTTCTTGGATGCATATTCGGGGTACAATCAAATCCCCATGCACGCCCCAAACATCTCCAAAACTGCGTTCATCACCGAAAGGGCAAACTACTGTTACGAAGTCATGTCGTTCGGATTGAAAAACGCTGGAGCCACTTACCAAAGATTGATGGACCGAATTTTCTCTAACCAAATTGGCAGATGCATGGATGTGTACATGGACGATATGGTGGTAAGATCATCCGACGGGGAGGGTCACCTCGAAGATCTGAAAGAGGTGTTTGAGCAAGTTAGGAGATATAGGATGAGATTGAATCCTGCCAAGTGTACTTTCGGCGTGGCTGTAGGGAAATTCCTGGGCTTCATGCTTACTTCCAGAGGCATAGAGGCCAACCCCGACAAATGCGAGGCCGTCTTGCAAATGCAAAGCCCCAACAACCTAAAGAAGGTCCAAAGATTAATAGGGCGTCTAACCGCCCTGTCCCGATTCATACCAAAGCTAGCCGAACGCGTTCGGCCGATTTTGAGGAAGATGAAGAAGAGCTCTGTTGACAAGTGGGATGACGAGTGCGAATGGGCGTTCCTTGACGTCAAAACCATCCTCATGAACCCCCCCGTCATGAGTCGATCTACACAGGGCGAAGAACTACAAGTGTATCTCGAGGTATCAGACACCGTTGTAAGCGCGGTACTACTCCAAGAATGACCCTCCCCCTGCCTGATCTATTCCGTGAGCAGAATCCTCCAAGACACAGAAAACGTTATCAACAAGTAGAAAAGGTGGCATTGGCCCTACTCACAGCGACACGACGACTAAGGCCATATTTTCAAAGTCACCAGGTGGTGGTATGGACAGACCACCCAGTATCGAAGATATTGAGAAAGCCCGATCTGGCCGGGCGCATGGTAGGATGGGCCGTAGAGTTGTCCGAATTTGGGATCTGTTACCAACCGAGAGGATCAGTGAAGGGTCAGCACCTAGCGGACTTTGCAGCTGAATTACCCCTCATGGGCGGTGAAGAGTGGAACTTATATGTTGATGGCACGTCCGGACGAGCCGCCAGTGGAGCTGGCATCGTACTGGAAGGACCTAATGGTTTTCTGTTAGAACACTCTTTGGTGTTCAAATTCAAAATTTCCAACAATCAAGCCAAGTATGAGGCTTTGGTAGCCGGACTAGAACTCGCCAAGGACATGGGGGCTCGAAGACTTGTTTGCGGACAAACTCATAACTGGTGGTCGGACAAATGAATTGGGATTTCCAAGTCAAAGAGGATCACCTTCTTCAATACTACCACAAAGCTTCTGCCCTAGCTCAAGAATTCGACCAAATAAAGATACAACATATACCGCGGCAACAGAACGCTCGTGCCTGTCCAAGTTATGCACAAGAAAAGAAAAAGGCCAACTCACCATTATTATTCGGCAAGTTTTGCTTCAACCGTCAATAGAATGCCACACAATAACCGCCGAAAACCCCGATGATTGGCGTAAGGGGATCCGAGAACTGATGAAAAGGCAAGACGAAAGGGATCCGATCAGTCGAAACAAAGAAGATCGCTCATTTCCTCCTGGTGGGAAATGACCTGTATTGAAAGGGATTAACCACCCCATTACTTAAGTGCTTGGCCGGGGGTAAAGCCCAATATGTAATGGATGAACTACATAATGGAATTTGCGGTTTCCACACGGGTGGGCGAACTCTTAAAGGACGAATATTACGTGCGGGCTACTACTGGCCATTGATGGAACAAGACGCCATGGCATTCACTCGCAAATGCCTTAAGTGCCAGGCCCACGCTAATGACAAACACGCCCCGCTCCACGCATTACACACCAGCACGACACCTTGGCCTTTTGCTCAGTGGGGGATGGATATTGTCGGACCATTCCCACCCAGCCCAGCGCAGAAAAAATTCCTCCTCGTGGCTGTTGATTACTTCACCAAGTGGGTAGAGACCGAACCCTTAGCTACCATTACGGCCACCCAGGTGCGGAACTTTTGTTGGAAGTTAATTTGCATATTTAGACTACCGAGAATGATCATCACGGATAATGGCCGGCAATTCATCGATAAAAAACTTGAGAAATTCTTTGGCGAGTTAGGAATAAAGCACGCCACTAGCTCAGTCGAACACCCCCAGACAAATGGGCAGGCGAAAGTAGTGAACAAATCCATTGTGGCTGAGTTAAAAAGGCGATTGGGCGAGAAGAAAGGGTTCTGGGTGGAGGAACTCCCGGAAGTTTTGTGCGCGTATAGATGTACACCGCACGGAACAACCGGGGAAACTCCCTTCAATTTGACATATGGAACAGACGCAATATTGCCAGTTGAACTGGGAGAGCCATCCCTACGGAGAAACATGGAAGATCTTCAGCTGAATGACCAGGAGTTAAGAGTCGAGCTAGATACCCTAGAAGAACGGCGGGACCGAGCATTACTCCGAGCAGAAGCATGCCGACGAATGGTGGAACGAAAATAAAATACTAAGGTCCGCCCTCGGAACTTTCAAGAAGGGGATTTGGTATGGAGAAAAACGGGGGAAGCACGCCGATCAACCCCAACTGAAGTAAGTCAACTTGAGGAACAAAATTATCCTCTCAACTTGATTGGGCGGTGAACGGATATGTCCTGCCGCCCCAAACAAGCAAACCCAGTTGATGAATCCGTCTTGTCAACAGAATTATCCTCTCAACTTGATTAGGCGGTGAACGGTTATGTCCTGCCACCCCAAACAAGCAAACCTAGTTGATGAATCCGTCTTCTCAACTTGACTGAGTGATAAACAACCCAGTCTTATCGACCCGACTCAAGGAAAAATGCAAAATTGTTAAGGAAATATATACCAACCACCCAGACGTTAAATAGCCGTTTTGAATAAATTATGCAGCGCAATCCTTCGACAACCTTAACAAAAATAATAAAATAGATAAAACAAACACTTCGAGCAGAGGAGAAATAGAAACAATTAAGTTCATTAGTCCAAAATGAGGGGAAAATGTTCAATACAAGTTAAATGCCAAAAGAACTGACGGCTAGGTAAACAACTATGAACTGTTTACCTACCGGCCGCTAAGCGATACAAAAATCGTCTATCCACCCGTTATACAATATAAAAAGAAAAACAACTATGCATCAGTTTTATCACCCCCAACACCCTCCGGATCAATCGCCGACTCAGCCACCCTCACCTCGGTCTCGACGCCCACAACCTCCGGAGTGGACGGCGAGCCTACATAAGTCAATACCCCATCATATACATCCTTCTCGAGATCGAAACCAAGGTCCAAAGGTTTCTCTATCCTGAGAAGGACCGATGCCTGATGCAGGGCTTTATAGGAATCCATCCCCATGCTCCGTTACCACACTCGCTTTAAGGGAGGAGATTTTTTCCCGCGTAGTTTTCAGCTCCATCCGGACGGCATCAAGATTGGTCTGCAGCTCAACAGTACTCTCTTGGGGCCTCCTCTCAACTTCCTTTTATTGAGCGGTCGTCTCCTTCAGTTGGGTACACTCCGCAGTCAAGTCATAATTCAGTGCGTGGGCCCCTTCTAATAGGTCAGTCGTCTCTTTGAGCTTGACAGAAGTTTCAGTGAGCTCCTGTTGAACTTCGGCCGACCGTATCTTTTCTTCCTCGTGGGCCTTGCGCAAGGTCGCTAAGTCCGCTTCGAGGGCCGCCACTTTCTCTTGCTCGCGCAGAAGGGCAACCTTCACGTCACCTGAACCACGGAGGTTGCCAAACTCTCAGAGATAGCCCACCATCGAGGCGGTGTGGCTGGACATCTCAAAAATAGCGTCTAGCAAAATGGGTCCTGGCGTTCATTCCAAAATAGCCCACTGGGTGGGTCCGATATTGAAGTCCACATGTCGATCGACACTATAGTCTGTGCTAAACACGCCACCGGGAAGGAGGACGGACAGCTCGCTATTTTCCTGACGGTTCTTCTTGGAGGATGACTTATCCTTCTCTTTGTGAGACCTTCTCCTCTTACGACCCGGCACAGGTGTTATTGCCGGAGCCGACTGAGATGCCGCTTCGGTAGGAGGATTCAGGCTGGCAGCAACAACTCTTGCAGGAATGGGGAATGCAGGAGGTACGGAGGTACCCTCCCCGGTAGGAGGTTGAGAACATACCAGCTAGTCCGTCTTCTCCTTCACAGGCAAGCCCTCAGGAATGTGCTCACCAGTCGGAGGCCGAATGGCCGCAACCGTCACCCGAGCGCCCGGAAGAGGGCTCTTTGGGGAAGGGAGACCACAACTTTTAGGAATTAAGGGTACGGCAGAAGACACCCTCCTAGCCATCAAGAAGTTGGATTGATGGGGATTTGGAAGAGCCGTGATATCTGAAAAAGAAGCCACAAAATTCAATTAAGTCATCACTTTAACAATAAACGGCATACTGAATTAATACTATACCAAGCGCTCTCCGACCACAATCCTTGAAAGGAAGAAAGTCGACCAAGTTGCGGGCGGGGAGGCGGCGTGGAAGAGTATTGATGACATCGACGACGCAAAGATCGACAATATCCAAGTCGTACTTGACGAAAGCCTTCATTTTCGTTGGATTCTCTGTCCAATACAGAGGAAAGAGGGAAGAACCCTCCTCGTCGAAGAAATCACGACGCTCGGTCTCGTTGATGACCACTTTAAAAAATTGATCTTTAAAATTCTTGTAGGATTCGGAATACGGCTTGAACAGCGTCCGATCCGCCACGGAAGACAGAGAAACCCATCCCCCCTTGGGGGAGGCCGGACATCAAAATAATGTAAGAAAGCGGGGACGGTGGGGGTCACACCTGCCGCCAGACACATCACACCGAACGACTGAATCGCCGCCCAGGCGTTCGGATGGAGTTGTGTAGGTGCCACGTTCAAAGCCCGAAGCACACCCATTTGGAAGTCGGTGAAAGGAATCCGAATATGCAACTGCTCAAATAAGGTTGCATAAACGAAGAAAAAATCCTCCACACTAGAGCCCTTCCTGTGGCACACACGCTTGTTCTCCCGACCGACCGCTAGTCGTATTAACCGAGCATCGGCCCCGTCCCTCACTAGATAGGATCGGCCGACAAAGTCCCAGAGGCCTGTGCGCGAGAGAGCAAAAAGTTATGTATTTACATCGAAGTCGGCCCAATCGTAGCCACTGACTGACGGTAGACTCCTAATCGGAACCAGAGGCACTGGCTCAATTTCCACCTCACCTTGCAACAAAAAAGGGGGGGCCCCGTAGAAAATTCGGTCAGCGTCGATGGCAGGAGGTTGTGCGTGGGAACCACTTCCATCTCCACTGGTGGTAGCTACAACCTCAAAAGGAGGAACTTCCCTCAATGGAGGAGGCCTCGCCAGAGAAGACGTGTCCTAAAAAAAAACAATAGACGAAGAACCCTCATAACGACTGCCATCATCGCCGCCGTCACCACCCACGCCACTGCCGCCGCCACCGCGACCTGACGACTCCAAAGACGACTCAATAGCAACAAATTCCATTTTATTACCTGGGGGAAAACGAATCGAGAAGAAGAAAAAATTGTAGAAGATAGTCAGCTTCCCCGAGAAACCCCTATTTATAGAAAAATTTTCAAAAAAACTGAAGCGCATCTTCACCGTTCAAAGTTATCACGACCAACGGCTCAGATTGAATGACGTTACAGTTGCACAACAATGACAAACTCCCGAGGAAGCGCCACGTGTCTTTTCCCGCCCAAAGCACCTTCACAAAAACTGAAGCGTCAACTCCACAACCAACTCGGTCGTCTCATTAAACCCTACGGTGACTACGCCACCTAGGGCTTGGGGGGCCTGTGTACCGTAAGGACCGGACGGGCAATTCCGGATGCCTGGAGATAACATCAACATAAGACCAGACGTCCGGTCAAAGGAAAGCGACCTTTAAAGGGTTTTCACGAAGATCTGCATAATTGTCACTCCCCCTGTTCCGCTGCTGCTTCACTTAGAAACCGAAAGCGATGAACGACACAGTTAACGGACAAAGTCGGATTCGTTCGGCGGTGGCTCGCTTGTCCGAGGTAGACGGAGCAACACACGAGTCGGTTAAGATGAAGAAAACATTAAAACTAGATTAAGGTAAAGCACGATTAAGAAAGATGGGCCAGGGATTGGGCTGTAATTAAGATCTTGCTAATCACAGGCCCATGACAGAAACTATAAATACAGGTCGAAGGTGAAAGGTAGTTGGTTACATTGAATGCTCAATTACTCTCGCTATTTACTTTATCTTTCTATCTCTACCCTTTGACTGTCTGCTGACTTGAGTGTCGGAGTACCTTTACCCGACGTTCAACCGAGAACCAAGAGAAGGAGAAAAGAGAACTTGGAGTGACCGGACGGCAGAGACAAATTGTGTAGAAGGAATTCCATCACAGGATGACCGGAACATTTTATAAAACTGTAATTCTTTTAATAGTAAAAAAAATATTAAAGCATAATTTTTTTATGGATAATGAATAAATATATATATTTTTCAAGTTAAAATCATGCAGGTGAATAATCGCGTTTAAACAAAAATAAAGAGAAAATGAATTGGTTTTTTTTAATAAAATTATGTCTTTTAAAAAAAATTATAAAATAACTTTATAAATAAAGTTGATTCTTTTTAAATAATAACAATATATATATAAATAGTATAGAGAAAAAGGGATTTACTCAAATAATTTTATACTGATTCAAATAAAAAGATTTTATATCAAATTCTAAATCACTCTAAAGAGGGATTAACCAATCACTAAAATAAACCACAACTTACAATCATACAGAAGATAACTTAGGTTTAGAAGACACCTCTTTTGAAGTTATAAGAGATGAAAGACACATTCTTTGAATTCATAAGGAATGAACACCTCCTTTGAATCACACAAAGGATGAGAAATTTCTCCTTGCAATAGCATCAACACTCAATTACCCAAAAGCTCAATTGATGAAAGTTATTGTTCTACGCACACTAGGTTTTTCAAAGTTCCTTTTTACAAACACATAGAGTTTATCTAAGAGCCACAACTCTATACCTATGAGTGAAAAGTTGTTTTAGAAACTAGGTTTAGCAAAAATATATAGACTCTAACTTTTGAAATTCAAATTGCAACTATAGGTGATAATCAATTATCATGTCACTTTTATAAAAAAATTAAAACTCTTTTAATGCTTTACGTCCAAGCATTCTTTAAATCTTCAACAACTTTTCATCAGTCATCATCATCAAAACTATTCTAAGATGTCCATCTTCTACTTTTGTCAACACATTCACCCTTATACAAAATACCCTTATACAAAATTAATTATTGTACTATTATTGTAGGTAGTTCTAAAAAGTTTTCCAATTAACAAATATTCATTCATTTTAAAGAATTCTATGCTATTAGAAATTACCTAATTCTATTTGTCTTAAGATTACACTTTAAACTTTATAAGCATTACTCACCTAAAAACTATTCTACATATGAAATAGTTTTAGAGTTTTAGATTCATTATATTATTGATAATTGACATTATCATGTTTTGTTATTGCATTTATTTTTATCTATCTATTGGTATTTTTATTGTTATTTCTTTAGGTAATTAATCTTTTATTAGATAATTTTGGAAAAGATAATTAGATTTTATTTGATAAGTATTTTGCATATAAGTGAAAATTTTATAAGATTAAAGAATATATCAATAATTTATCATTCAGTTAAAATTCATTCAAGTACAATCGACGCGATTTGCCAAGTGAGAGAGGTCAAGTTGTGAGCAACTCTAGCTCTGTCAACGACCAGTGCGTTAATAAATGCTTCACCAAATTAGAAACAATCTTTTGGGAAATAGAGAACTAACCCTAGAGGAAAGACAACAAAGTTCATTCTGAAGTTTGGAGACACTCATCATCACCATTATCTTCATCATATATTCCTATTCTAGTGCTTAGAATGTCTAGGAGTATATAACTCCCTTATTCATTAGGGTTATACATAATATATCTATGCTTTTTGTGATTTTTACAATTCAATATATTTCTTTTTCATTACTCTTATGTTCTGTTCCTGTTCTTCTATGCATGACTATTGATTGTATATTTGTTGGTATATAATTATTGAAAAAAACATTAGAACATTGATTAAGTTAGAACAACTAATAAATTTTGCCTTTTGATATAGAGTTTAATCAATTAGTCATCTAAATTTAATGTGAACTTTTGGTAAAAACATCTAAAGTATTAAGGTTTCTATTAGTAAGGTTTAGACTTGCCTTTAAGGAATTAAGACTTGTTAGCTTGTGGTGTAAATGCTAGAGTAAAATTTGGAGACATATTGTTTAGTGTTTTTACATTGAATTGGAACATCAAATTCAACCTCAATGAAGTCCCTACTAGGGGTGAGCAAATGGAACTGTACTACACTGCTAAAAATTGTACTGAACTAAAAACTAATTTGTTTAAACTGAACTGTATTGTACTAAACTATAATATAAACTGAACTGAACTAATAACTGAATTGTAAATTTTACTAAACTACAATATAAATTGAACTAAACTACTAACTGAATTGTTTATTATACTAAACTACAATATAAACTGAACTAAACTACTAACTGAATTGTAAACTGCACTAATTTTAACTACTATACTATTTTTACTTTTTTAGAGGAAAAATACTCTTATTAGAAAGAAAGAAAAAACCACCTGAGTATATAAATTAATTAGTTTATGTATAAATTTGTTTGTAAAATTTCATCTCATTAATTTTTAAGGTATAAATTACATGTAGTTTATAGAAAAAAGAAACTTTTTTTTCTTCCATAAATATTTCTAGATAAAGCTAATGCGGCCCTACTAGTTTAAAAGTATATGAATAGAATGGAAAATAAAATTAATATATTGAATACAATTTATATGAACTTCATCTAATACCGAATGCGTAAAAAGAGAATGTTAACAATCAAATAGTTAAATTTAATTTATTTGAATTAACATATAACAAATTAAATTTAAAGATAAATTAACTCATATAAATTTAAAGTTAAATTATAAATAGTCAATAAAAAAGATACATATAAACTTTTTCACTTTTGTAACAAAGTAGACCATTTTTTTAATAAATTTACTTGTAAATAATTATATAAGAGAAAAAAAAACTATGGTACAGTTAAATTATAAATAGTCAATAAATTAAAAAAAACTATAGTACAGTTAAATTATAAATTTATGAGTTAGTTTATCTTTAACTTTAATTATCTTTAAATTTGAAAAATTAGTCACATATTTAACGTAAGACAGTACATTTAACTGCAGTTAACTAAACCAAAAATTTATTAAGTTCAGTTTTTAAAAACTGAACCATAAAACAATATATTTAAGTTATAGTAAAAATGGTTCAGTTCTTTTTAGTATAATATAGTACAATTAACTATAGTACAGTATAGTTCAGTATTTTTTGCTCAGCCCTAGTCCGTACCACATACTTAATTTCATTAATTTAATTACTTTTTGGAATTTAGAATTATCTTATTAAAAATCGATACTTTATTATTTCAAAGTTTTTAGCCTTAATTAGTAAATAATCACAATTATCTGAACAAACGCAAGTCTCTTGGAAAACAATATATAGGATTTCCACTTTATCACTTCTGCGATTTAATACATTGTCAATATCTTAACAATTTGTATCTTATTTTTACCATGTAGAATACTGTTTTCATAATTACACTAGTGGAAAAACGCTGTTTAACGTCGGTTATTTTGGGCTTTTAACGTCTTCTTCACAACCGACGTCAATACCAGTGACGTTAACGTGACGTTGAACATTCAAATAACAGACGTCTATACAGACGTCAGTTAGTGCAATGTCTGACGTCACTAAACGTCGGTGCAGGCATAAACCGATGGCTAGAGGCAATATATAGACGTCGGAGCAAGCAATAACCGACGTCTAAGAGCACATAAAGACTTCGACCATGTCACTAACCGTCGTCTAATGTCACTATAGACGTTGGTGTATGCATTAACCGACGTCTAATATAGTCGTTGCGTTTTAGTGCAGTTTTGTTCCTGTCTTTGGATAGCCCAGTAGCACACTCTTTCTGTGCTAGTTTCCCCCGAAAAAAAGCTTGCGTCTTTTGAATTTCTCATGACATTTCAACCCAAAACTGAACTTGGGTTCTTACTTAGTTCCATTTTCAACCGCAAGAGGGAAAAATTACGGTGAAACGATAACTAGGCAATAACCCAGGGCATTTTTGGGTTGAAACACCAAGAGAAATCCAAAAGACGCCGCTTTTTCTGGGAGGCAACTAGCAAAGGAAGAATGTGGTACTATGTTACCCCAAGAGAGGAACAAAATTACACTAAAACACAACACAAGGAAAACAAATTTTAATTAGTTGAACAAGAAGACTAATATAATCGGTTTAAACAAAGTTTAAACGGTTAAAATAAGAAAACACGCACCTGGAATGCAATGACGCAAGAGAGAAAAAGGAGAGCAGGAAGACGATGATGTTATCAGAAAGTGGAATGCAATGACGCAAGAGAGAAAAATGAGAGGAGGAAGACGATTAAATGAGGCGAAACTGCAAGTCTGCGAGGCGAAACTGCAATGCCGCGAAACTCCTATGAGTCTGCGGTTTATTTAACATTAAATTGGGCGTCGGTTGCTACAGACACCGACGTCTATAGTCAGCGATACATCGGTTGTATTACTAATATGACATCAAAGAAAACTTTTAATTTGCCTATTAGACGTCGGACATAAGGGGCGTCGACATCTAGGGTGCTGATCGGATTCACGTTTCATTTCCTGTCAGGGAAGTAGACGACGGTTGTCCAGGGGCGCCGACGTCTATAAGATTTTAGACGTCGGTGCCCCTTTACCAGACATCGAATTGTCTGCGAGTTTGGTGAATAGCATTAATTACAGTCACATAGACGTTGCACCCCCAGAAGTTCGACGTCTATTTGCATAAATTAACTGTCTTCCCGCCTTCCGGACATTATAGACGCCAGCTTTTGAGTATGTGACGTCTAAGCGCCTGGGAATCAGGTGAAGAACATTAATTGCAGCCAGGTAGACGTCAGCCCCCGTCACAACTGACGTCAATGGGGGCAGGAAAGACTGTCTTCTTGCCTACCTCAGGTCCTTGGATGTCGGTTTAGGGCAGAACAGACGTCTAATATCTCATAGACGTCGTTGGCTATAAAAATCGACGTTGTGTTTACCAACTTATTTACGGTAATGCCACCGTCCGCTAATATACTTCGGACTACCTTCCAACCGACGTCTTATGGGTGACGTTAAACAACGTTTTTACACTAGTGTTATTTGTATTTCCTAACTCATTATCATAAATGTAATTCTATCACTAGAATTATATAAAGAAATTTAATTTACTATAATATAATAATTTAGTGTCATTTGTCATAAATCTTCTTTATCACCGTCTAAAATACATTGAATATCAAAAGATAAAAGATATATGTTAAGTTTCAATTATTATTAGTTGTTTTTTTTTTCATTCAAGTGGTGTATTATAATTTTTATTAGTATATAAAAAAATAGATTTTATTAGAATTTAAATAATACCAATAAAGAGATATTTAAAAGATTTTTAAATTTAAATATTTGTTTTCTTTTTGTAACATTTTAAGAAAATTAAACTCTTTAAACTTTGTTTCATTAATGTTTACAAATTTAATAAACGTTTTATTTCTAATAATATTTTATTTGGTATTCTAATTTGAAATGTATACAATTAAAATTCCTTTCTAAATATTAAATTAAAGAAATAATGATATTGAATATTTGATAATATTATTATGCTTTATACGATTTTTTTATAATTTTATAAAAACTAATTAATTGATATCAAAAGAGTAAAAAAGCAAGAATAGGTACAAACAAGGGTATACAGGTATCCTTGTTACCCGTTAAGATGTGGATGAGACAAAAATTTCATACCTATTAAGGTTTAAGTATGTGTTTGTGAAAATAGGTATGTAATAGTGAAACCTGTTGTGTCTTCTTGTCGTTCCTGTTCCTATTCATATATATATATATATATACATTATTTTTTCTTATTTTAAAATTAAGTCTAATGTATTTGGATTTAAAGATGAATTTAGGCGAGTAGATTTGAGGATAAAGGAGGTCAATTTGAGGTTGTTTGGATTAACGAAAAGATGGTGGAAATTTTAGAGATTTGAGATAAAAGTTTATAAAAATTAATTAGTGATATAATATTTTTAGAAAAAAATTTTAATGGATAAAATTAAAAGATTACCATTTGATACTTAAACATAAAAATAATTTAAAATAAAGTATAATTAGTGTTAATTATATTAAAAAAATTGTGAATTATTATTGCTATTATTATTGTTTTAATAATAATAATAACAATAATAATAGAGTGTGGAGAATGATTCTCCTCTTTTCATATAAGACCTCCACACTTCAAATTTATATATCATAAAAGAGAATCGGGTAAATAAAGAAAGAAATGAGTTAATTATGAGTTGGTAAGGCTTTCACATTATGCTCTAATAGGAAGTTTCAGTTTTAAGGTCATTGATATACTATTGTCCAGGAAAGAACAACAATCTTTTCTTAACATGAGTTCTCAAGAAAATAAACTAGAGAAAAATTTTGAATAAATTAAATATGGGAACACCATAATCTAGCATATTAATAAGTTAAGTGAAGATTCGCCATAAAGATATTAATATTTGATATAATCAGAGTTTTAATAAGAATCAGAGTTCTAATCCAAGAATCAAGAAAATCCTGTTTCAAAAATGCAAATGCCTATAATATGATTCAAAAATGTCTATGTATGTATTTGGTGCCCTTATATATAGGCACAAATGTTTAAGACACCTAAGAAACCCTAAAAGAAAGCCCAAAGACATTGGGTCCAAAAATAACTTTAAAATTAAAACAAAAAACAAAACAAAATGTTTGAAATTAAAAGAAAATTGCATTATTTTAATTGCCTAAACTATTGTATAATTATGCCCCAAGTCATGATGTTTGTAATATCCCAAAAATTAACAAAACTAAACTTAGCAATTAACTTTACATAAAAAGATAATAGTGAAAAACCATACTTCCTATTATACGCCTTAGCTCTAACGCTCACTAGCAATTGCTCACCCCTAACATCTTCCTAAGCTCACACCAAAACACACAAACAGATAACATAAAAGCAAGGGTAAGCTAATATAAAAAGAAACAAACACAGGATAACAAAATTCATCATATATATAGTTCATATCTAATTAAACAAACATCCTAGGCATACGATGAACCTAGACCTGACAATCTGGATATGGTATGAATGTTGAGCTATGGCGAGTTATGCACTTGTGGTGGCCTCTAATACTCTGTAGAGTCATTGTCAATGGGTTTCGCCCTACCACACTCACAAGGTTAGTTTGTACCATGTCTTAGGCCATACTGAAAGCACCTAGACTAAGACCTCATGTTACTCTTACCACATGTATCATTCTTCTCTAATTGAGAATGGATGATCAATAGGGTGTCAAAATAACCCCCAAGACTTAGCTTCCTACATTCATACCAACAACACTTTGATACAACCATTAAGAATTATCCTTAGAACTCTTACACACCTCATATCATTCAATCTTATGTTCCAAATCTTAGCATAGATCATACATGAAACCATTATACCATTTAAAACCATGCACATAAAAGAAAAGAAGTTAAAACACTCAAAATGACTTAAACACACTCGCCTAGCGCAAGAAACAGAGTTCCCAATGAACTAGGCTTGCCCAGCGAGCAACCTCTACTAGTCCAACGAGAGACAAAACAACAAAACCAACAAGATGGCTCGCCTAGCCTCTAGAACTCACTGCTAGAACTCTCATATACTTGCCCAGCTAGCTCCCTTTGATTGCCTAGCCACTCTACATAATTTTGTAGCACTTAAATTGTAGAATTTGCACCCCTAAACACCCATGACCTATACTAAACATGTGTACCAACTTTTAACACTCCTAGATTATATTCTAAACTATAATAGACATATCCAAATGTGTATAAACAACCTAAACTCGTTTTGAACTATTTTACCACAAAATTTCAACTTATAAACAACTAAACCTCACTTTAGAGACTATAATTGAATTCTACAAGTTCTAGCTCATATTTGATCAACTTAGGGACTCTAAAAAGTCAGAAATTACTTAACAACACACTTCAAACCATTTATTTTGACGCAGAACCTCTAATTTAAAATTTCACTAGTCCAAACCCCCTAAATGAACTTAGAAACCAACCAAAACACCACTTTAGAGACCATAATTCAATTCTACAAGTTTTAGCTCATAACTAAACCACTAGGGGTTTAAACAAGTCATAAATGACTTAAAGATAGACCTCAAACACTCAAACCTATATGAAACCTACCAAATTGAAATCTCTCTCTTCAAAATCCCTAATTCAAGCCTAAAAACCTTCTTAAACCATCCTCTTGACTCGTACTCACTTTTATCTTAGATTTTTATCAACTCAAGCTATCAACCAGTTCTAATTAACCCTACAAAATGTTCCACATTACTATTTATCCATTTAGACCTTACTTCTAAAAATCACCTATCAAAACCTCATTTTTAGACGAAATTAGTTCATGTCTCAACCCATAACATTTCTTTTCAACACAAAACCAATTCATCACCAAAACTTTCACAACAACAATAATTGAAGTTACATATCACATCTAACTAGAATCATTCAACCAAATTCAATTAATTAAAAATACTTAATACTAACATATTCATTTCAAGCAAACAATTCAACATGCATTCAACTCACATACTAATAAATATCATTTCATACTTTATAACTCAAAGTAAAATAAAACACTAGCTTCCCTTACATTTTAGAAGACCGACCACTCTAGAGAACCCTAATCCACTCACATATCTCAAGGAGTTCTATATATACCTACAGACAACAAAACCATGACCAGGGTATACCGTTAGTACCACTAATCAATAAAGAGTCTTATAGAAGACTCAGACTTTACATGCAAAATGAGCGGGCCCACATGCAACAGAAGAAAGAAAGGACCAGAGAAAAGGGGTCAAAACTTAACTTACTCAGATGGAGAAGCTAATCCATTTGAATTGAAGAGTTTGCCGTCATGATCACTTTACGGTCTCAGTTCTTCAATTAAATGAGTAGAGAAGAAGAACTCCTAGCGAGAAGTCAAAGAACTCTAGAAAAAAGTTTCTAAAGAGTGATGTGTTTTAAAATATTGAAACTCGTTTATAAAAAATCCATTTATATTAAAACTTTTTAATATTAAAATAATTAAGTCTCACTATTTTCAAACCACTACCATTTCTATAACATAATTTTCTAGGTCTTTACAATCTTCATGTCCCTTGGATTTCAATCTTCATGGAGCATCATGAGTCTTGAGGAGATTTGTTCTTCCAATATGCTCCTTGACCTTGTCATAGGTCCTTTGAATTACAATAGTTCTTCCTCAAGTTTTTCTTCTATAGGATCAAGGGATAGTCCTCTATCAGTCATACACCTTCATCATTTCCCATCACCACCTAGGAGAAAACCCCCACACACGAACACCTTCACCAAGTGCGAGGAAGACAAGCCCTAGCCAAGGACTCCAAAGGAACCCCACTGCTTACCAATAATTCCATATACTCTAACAACCAACAACACACTTGTAGGAATTAGTATCGCGTAGCAGAATGTTAAAAAGCGTGATCGGACACAAAACCAAAAGGGGACGGGTGAATTGGTTCCATTAAAATTTTCGTTTTCCTTTTTAAAAATTTTCTTCGAACAAAGTAAAGTAAAGAGATGAAGGGCTAGAGAAAATCACATAGATGGTTTTTATACTGGTTCGAATCAAAAGATTTAACGCCCAGTTATTAATCACTTTGAAATAAGTGATTAATTTTTCATTAAAAATGATTTAAAGATACAAGGTGTGTAATGAACAAAGTAGAATAGAAAACACCCTCTCTTAACCGATAAGAGATGACAGCAAAACCTTCCTTCGACACATGAGAGAATGGAGAACAGCTTGAACAGCTTGGTAGAGAACCACTTCCATCTTAGACACACTAAGATACGTTTGTCCTTCTTCAAGCACTTGATCAAGCAATCACTTAAACATTTAAAGCTTCCTCAGAATCAATTTTGTACTCTGTAATAGTTTAGGTAACCTTCTCAAGGTTATGGAGACTACTATTTATAGGCCAGGGGTCATAAAATGAAAAGACAACTCCTAACTACCAGTTATAATCGATTACCAAAAGTGATAATTGATTATTTTACACCGTTATAGGTATTGAAAAAAGTAATAATCGATTATCACTAGTGATAATCGATTATTGTCGAACCCTGGACAATTATAGGTTTCGGAGATAATCGATTATCCTTAGTGATAACTGATTATTGTTGAATTGAAGTCTTTTTTTAGTTCTACTTTATGATAATTGACTATCCCCCGTGGTAATCAATTATTGTCGAGAGTAAATTATACTAAAGAGTAAGTTACAAGACATTTAAATGTGTGAAAAAAAAGGTGAATAAAAAAGTTTGTAAAGTGTTTTAACAATGTATATAGATATTCCTTCAAGTCTTCAAATATATCATCGACAAAATCTAAGCATCAATATTTCTTATTGTCTTCAAATATATCATCGACAAAATCTAAGCATCAATATTTCTTATTGATAACAACACAACAATAAGCCACAAGCCAACAAGGACAACAACTACACAACCACCAGATCACTTCTATGACAATGTTTTAGGAAGGAATTTATTCTGCACATTCAAATCAAACCTGAAAATCAATTCTCCTGGTCTATAGCATTCCCTATCATATAATTGATGCACTTTGTACCTTAAATATCAGATAATCATATATGATATTTCATGTAGCTGACATGACTTACCTTCAAAATCTTCTCATTTGTGTAAGACGCGAGCTTTGCCTACACATCAATGCTTCCATTTCTCTTCTAATTACTCGAACCAAACACAAAGCTCTCCCTTTTTATAGTTCATGAATAATAAATCACTAAGAACAAACAAATATTGATTTTTATTTTTCTTTTAATGACTTTTTTCTTGATTTCTATCTCAAATTATTATTTCAAAGGTTATTTCTTTATTAATGAATATATTACATTATTCAGATATTTGATAAAATTGTAGTATGTAGTTATACCATGATACGAATATTTGTCAAGGATTTATCTCAATTAAATTAGTAGGATTTATTGTTATTTATTATTAGATTCCTTTTATTTACATTTGATGTTTCCATGAGATAAATATAATTTATAAACAAACAAGCTTGTAAAAGAGAGAATAAAATATGGTAAAAAAAGTATTTTTATTTTAATAAACATAAAAAGAAAATGAAGAAGGGATCTTGATGTATTTTGTGATTTCCTCCAAACTATTGCTTAAGAATTTAATTATTATTTTTTATTTTTTTTGCTTATTTTTGAGAAAATAATGTTTTCTTTGTCATAAAAAGAAAAAAAATAGAGTACGATTAACAATCCGAAAACATATTTAAATCAAGAAAACAATAAAAAATGTCTACATTCATTTCTCTATTTTCATAAAACTGTTTTTGAAGTTATACACGACTTTTTTGGTGGCCACAAATATATCACTTTTAATTTCAATAATGTTATTTTTACGCGTAAATATAACATTTTTAGAGCATGACAACTCAACATTTAAAATATGGCGAGTCAACATTTAATGCGACAATGACATCGATATAATGTTACCATGATGTCTTTATTACTAATCACATCAAAACTTTTTTTTAATTTTATTTTTATTTTTACATAAAACACAAGTAAAAACAAAGTTTTATACCTATTTTGGTCCTTCCTTTTGGAGGGTTTGTTCAAAGTAGTCCCTTCTTTTTTCAAAAGTTCACTTTAGTCTTACCTTTCGCAAAAACTGTTCAACTTGGTCCTTTTTGGTAACTGCGTTAAGTTCACTAACGGCAGAGCTGCCAGGTGTGTAATGTTTGATGATGTGACATTGTAATTTGTTTTAAAAGAATATATATAATGATGACGTGTAAATGAATATAATTAGGGTTAGATTAAAAAAGGAATTAGGGGCCCTTTTATCCCATGCCAAAACAGAGTTGTACCCAACTAAACATTCTTATTGTTGCATATTAACAACTTCATCTCTATTCAAGGCCTGCGACCCAATTGAGTTCCCACCGTATCAACCCAGATTCACTCTCGGCTCAAAGAAGAATTTTGCCGCCTCTAGATGGTCAATTAGTGTAGTCACCGCAACGCCCCGACAGCGTTCACCTGCGATGCCACTCGCTCAACCCCGACGACCACTACGAAACGGTTCCCACTGTCATCGCAACCAATTTTTAAGATCCAGCAAGAACAACAGAACAGATTCTAAAATTCCTAATTTGCAGAACAGATTCGCAATAGATTCTAAAATCCCAAAGAACCAAAAGCCCTAATTCGCAGAACAGATTCTAAAATCCCAAAGAAGAATTCTCAATTCAAAAAGAAACAATTTCAAGATTGAAGAACAGAACTGAAAACCCCCAAAATTCTCCAAACGACAACGCGACCAGACCAAGAACACAAGATCTCCCAAACCAGAACTCTAATTCTCAAAATGCCGATTGGGAAACAAGAACATAACTCTCAAAGGAAAAATTCCCAAGTCAGAACCCAAAAATCAAACCCCCAATTTGAACCCTAGATGAAGAACATGAAGATTTGATGAATGGGGTATTGGGTGTGAGATACATTGAGGATAATGGGGTAGTTGCGAGGAGTTTATTCTTTTTTTATGTTGACTTGGTTAAGCTTGGTTGATGTTGGTCTTCCTTGTTTGAGGTATATTGCTGTTGATGTTGAAAAACAGGGAAGAGAAGGTGAAATGGAAAACGAAAAGGGGGGGTTTAGACTGCAGGTAGCCGTGATGTTGAAGGGTTTCATTGGGATTACCCCTAATTCCTTTTTTAATCCAATTCTAATTATATTCATTTACACGTTATCATTATATATATTTTTTTAAAACAAATTACAATGCCACATCATTAAACATTACACACCTGGCAGCTCTGCCGTTAGTGAACTTAACACCGTTACAAAAAAGGACCAACTTGAACAGTTTTTGCGAAAGGTAGAACTAAAATGAACTTTTAAAAAAAGGAGGGACCACTTTAAACAAACTCTCCAAAAGAAAGGACCAAAATAGGTATTAAACCTAAAAACAAAAATAGGCACAAAAATATAGAATGAATTCAAATGTTAAAATGTGAAAGAAAGAGCGATTCTCTCTGCATTTTTTTTTATCTGCACCTCCAAAATGATTAATATATTTCTATAATTTAAAAGAAAATAAATTAAACTAGTGAGTTGTATTGATGAAGGTCGAATTTAATAAATTATACTAAGATTTTCAGATGTGTGTTCATATAATTAGTGATGGTCTTTCACTGTGTTTTGTGCTGATTGGTGGTGATTCTTTTCGTTAAAGGTAAGTGGAAGCCTAAGTGAAAGACTCTTAATTTCTTTTCGAAAATCAATTGAGATAAAATCATTTTTTCAAATACATAAGACTTTTCAAAGTTAATAAATTCTCAGTCGACTTTCAAAAATTAATTAAAAGAAAAATGTATTCAATTTAAAATAACAAAAATTTAAAATAACAAATAATAAATTTTGAAAAATCAAAAATAAAACAAACAAAACAAAATAAACAATTAACAAAATTTAAAAAAGTTCCTAAAATTTCAAATAAAAATAAAAAAAATAAAAAAAAATGAAACACGTTTGCAATATTTTAAAAAAAATCAACTAAAATTAAATTAAACAATCATAAACAAATAACAAAGTTTCATATACTTTTA
Organism: Vigna mungo; assembly: GCA_036885675.1. Classification (NCBI taxonomy): domain Eukaryota; kingdom Viridiplantae; phylum Streptophyta; class Magnoliopsida; order Fabales; family Fabaceae; genus Vigna; species Vigna mungo. Next base: position 15,999,622 of record CP144698.1, on the reverse strand, counting down.
AACAACAACAAAAAATAGTTTTAATAACACTTATTAAATATTGCAAATTTGTTAAAACAAACAAAACATAAAATTAACAATTAAAATTAAATAACAAAAAACATCCAATTAAAATAACAATAAAAAAGAAAAAATTATACAACAATATTAACCAAAAGTTAACGTTCAAGTTTAATTTTGTTTTTAACTTTTTTACGATTTATTATAATTTTTTTTAAATGTTTATTGTAATTTTTTTTGTTTTTATATAATTTTGTAATTCATAATTATTTATTGTTACTTTAAATGGTATGTGTTTTTTTTTTTATTTTAATTGTTAATTTTATGTTTTTTTTGCTTTAATAAATTTGAAATATTTATTAATTGTTATTAAAATAATTTTTTTTGTTATTTGAAATTATATGAATTTTTGTTATTTATTTATAATTGTTTAATTTAATTTTAGTTCATTTTTTAAATATTGCAATTGTATTTTGTTGTTATTTTTTTATTATTTAAATTTTATCAGTTTTGTTAAATTTTCTTAAATTTTTCTAATTGTTTTTTTTTCTGTTTTGTTTGTTTTATTTTTAATTTTTTAAAATTTATTATTTGTTATTTTAACTTTCTTTTGTTATTTTAAATTTAATATGTTTATTCTTTAAATGTATTTTGACGTTTATTTCTTAAACGTATTTCGAAATACATTTATTTCTTAGTCGTTCGTTGATTTCTTGAACGTATTTTGAAGTAGGTTTCTTCTTTAAACGGTTTTCGAAAGCCGACAATCTAAGTAGGAAACTCATCCCAAAATGAGTTCTCTCCTATTCTAACTTTCTCAAAGCTTTTGGTAGTACAACCAAGACAACGATGGATTCTCTACACTAGGTAGGATGAAGCAAAAGAAGTTTTGAGAATTCAAGAGAAGGTCATAACGAGATGAGTCTTTTTTAATTAACGATAGATGTCAAGTAAAAGTGCAGTGATGTATAGCTAACATAGAGTTAAACTTGAACATTGTTCCTACATTATTCAATCAATTCAATCAGATACTAGTTATTAATTTTCATTGTTCAACTCTTTCACAACATAAAAAACCCAAAACGCTGCCCTTCTCTCTATTTATCCAAGGGATGGAAGGTTTCGAAAAACAGTTAAAAGTTCTCACTTTTGAAGAGGATTACACTTACCTCCAACTAAAAGGACCATCACCAACCACCACGAAGCACAGTCAGGAACCACTACCAATAACACAAATACACACCCAAGAACCACAAAGAAATGTGAAGAGAATGAATGAAAGTGACGGGAGTGACTGAGAGGTCCAGTAATATAGGACATTTGTTGGTGTAATCTATAAAATCCATTTACATTCAATGCAACTCATTGGTTTAATCTTTTTCTTTTAGATTATAAGGGTATATTAATTATTTTGGAGGTGCGGAAAGAAAGAATGGAGATGCAGGGAAAAGCAGTCAGAAAGAAATGGGTTTAAATTTACAAACCAATTTGTATGAAGTTTGAATTGGGTAATGTAAAAAAAAAAATCATTTTTTTAAATGTGGGTTACTCACTTAATTTACCAATGATTAAGGATGAAGGTGATATGTAACAAATGAAGAACCATTTATTATTATTATTATTATTATTATTATTTTAAAATTTTATTATAATTTTTTTTTATAATTATTTATCATTATATAAGGTAATAAATATTGATTTTTTTTATTTAGCTTATTTTTTGTTAAATTATGTGAGATTTTAAGTTTTAGTTACTATCTTTAAAATAATATTTGATCAAATAAACAAATATTTTTATTATACTCATTTATAAAAAAATAGTTAAAGTTAATGTTGTCAAAACATGTCATTTGACCCAACTCGGTCTTGTCCATTACAGGTTGACCACTTAGTAAGTCAATCTAATTCAACTCACTTACTATTGAGTCAAAAAAATTCGAACATGGTCGTGTTTAGTAAGTTAAAGGGATTGATTCACTTAATTACAATTTTTTTTTTTAATTTCAGAGAAAATTCTAATTCAAATATAAATAAATTTCAGTCCAAAATGATATTAAACTCTAGAGACAATTCAAAAAAAAAAAAATACAATAAAATTCAAATACAATCTAAAATCATCTTAAACTCCAAATATAATCCAAAAGCAAGTACAAAAAGAAACACAAATAAGTATTTAAATTTGATCATTTTTGTATCACTTATCAATCTATAAAATTAAAGTTTCGAATTTGATAAATCCATAATATTTTGTTCTCTTGAAGCATCTTCTTCTTTATCTCATTTAAAATACAATAAAAAATAGTGTTAATTGATAAATTAAAAATATTAGTTCGGTTGGTGAGTCAATCCAGTTCACCATGGATTCGACCCTAATGAGTCGAGTTCTTAGTAAGCCAGACTTAAAATTGACCCGTATAAAAATTTCAAATTTTTTTCCAACCTAATCCGACCCAAACTCATGATAAATCGGATTAAATTATAGATTCAAACTCGTTTTATCAGTACTAGTTAATAAATATCTAAGGTAAATTAAAAAACAAATATTTTAAAATAAATCAACTTATAAGGTTTATCCAATTTACAATTGGTATGTTTAGCTCGTGATGAATCAACTTAAAAAATTATCCTAGACATATGGAAAGACAATCATACTCTAATAAAATGTTGACACAAAGACGGCGAATATGCATGCAAGCTTTAATGGTCTTTTACAAAACTTTTATAACTAGAACTCTTCCCATGAATTTATTATTCCAAAAAAAAATTTGCTTCTAAAGATTCTTAATGGAAAATTAATACATCATCTAATTGACGATACATAGAGGTTGACTTTTCTTTATATACTCTTCACTTTGTGAAGTATTTATCTCTTTAAAAATGAGTTTTTAAAGATTATATAATCTTTATGTAAGTTTCCTTGTAACCCCTTTTCGTATAACTTTTGTTGTAAGTTAAGAGTAACAAAAATAGAATATTTGAGAAAGTCATAAGTGGTTTACTGTCAAAGAATACTTGTTTTATTTCAGAGGAGATAAAATGATAGTTAAAAGTGATTTTTATATGTTTAGTGTAAGTAAAAAATGACAATGTGTTTCGATAGGGATTTGTAAGGTTGAGAGACTAACCTTCCTGACGTGACTTTGCTGCTTTCTGACGCTGGAATCGCATTCTCCACTCGCTTGCCTTCAATTTTGATCGCTTGCTTTCCTCCAATCATCTTCTTGATCAAGGGGGGGAGGTACCTACAAAAGGTACTCTGACACTCAAGCTAGGCGTGTGTTGGAAGAGCTTCTGCTCACAATTGAATATTTAGTAAATTGCTCTCACTATTGAGTATTTGGATTTAGTAGAGTGTGAGTAGAATTTACCTGGATTTTGGTCTTGGCCTTATATTTATAAGTCGTCTCATGGATCCTAAACTATCACAGATCCAATAAAAGAAAAACAAACTTACCTTTAAATTCGGTCAGTTTCTCATAAACAACATATCAATATCTTTAATCAGATATCTTTGATTATTTTATCATCCACTAGACTATTGGCCCAATAATAATTTAAGCGTTGGCCCAACATCATAAAAACCATTTTAACTTGGTTGACCATTGTCCCTATAGTGGATGGACCGAACGGTCCTGAATGTTAACCGTTCGGTCTCTACTATATACATACATATGTCATCCAAGTCCAAGTTAACCGTTTGGCTTTAGCCAAGGTTAACTATAGGACTTATGAGTTTGAGGGAGGTTGTTCTTGTTGTATTGAGGAGCTTGCTTTCCACGTGCTTTAAGTCGTTGCTTCTTACAGACTTTAGGATTTTCTTTGGAACCTTTTTTCCTTAGGCCGAACGGTTTTATGTGCAGGATCTTGTTATCTGTACTATGAGGCCGACTGGTTGAATACTTGTTGGGCCGCAGGGCTGAATATCTGTGAGGCCGAATGGCCGAGTACCTGCGAAGCCGAATGGCCGAGCACCTGTGAAGCTGAATGGCGGAGTACTTGTGAGGCCGAATGGCCAAATACCTGAGACGTCGAACGACCGAGTACTTGCGAGGCCGAATGCTTGTAATTCGATCATCATCATCAGAGCTTCCTGGTTGATGAGAGAGATTTACCTCTCGGTCATTAACATCAACTTTCTAGTTGACGAGAGGGATTTACCTCTCGGTCTTTGACATCAAAGCCTTCTGGTTGATGAGAGGGATTTACCTCTCGGCCAAGAGGGATTTACCTCTTGGTCTTTCACACCAGCTTTCTGGTTGACGAGAGGGATTTACCCCTTGGTCTTTAAGATCAGCTTTCTGGAGAACGAGAGGGATTTACCTCTCGGTCTTCGACTTCAGGCTTCTGGTTGACGAGAGGGATTTACCTCTCGGCCGAGAAGGATTTACCTCTTTATCTTTGACATCGGAGTCTTCTGGTTGACGAGTGTTAAGGCTTTGACAAGTGTACCAGATCGTATCGAGTAATAATAAAACGGTAGTCCGAGTATCGGCTCCAAAAGGACTCTTAGGCCTAAACGTTCGTGTGATGTTTTGAAATCATAAGACTTGAATTAATAACAATTTGAGTTTTAAATGCAAAACTGAAAATAAACATGCATGCAAAGATTGATCAATTGACAGTTGAATGATATGGATGAATGGTGTTATTGGGGTTTACGGTTTCATCCTAATCCACTCTTAAATATCTACTATTCTTACTAAATTCGACTTTGTTATCAATGTTCATGCCACTTTCTAATTTACCCTAAACCCGATGTCTCAGCGAAGAGAGACTACTCCCAATTACTAGTTTACTATGTCTAGTCTCCCTAACAATTATTCATGCATTACAAGTGCACAGAAGCTTTAGGCAATTGATCATCCTATTCCTATGTCTAGGTAATATTGCTATCAAGAGAAATCCCTCATGTCTAGACCTAACTATACGTGTCCATATAGAAAGTATCAAATATTATGTGTTTGAAAAATGTCTTAAACAAAGTATGAGAAAGAACGGAGGAAAAACTCAAACGATTGATAATCAAAGCATATGAATAAAGTAAGATTTTCAATATAAAAGAGTTTCAAATAGGACTACATCGTTCCCCAATAACAAAGGAGTTTAGTTCACCATAATCATGGTGAAACTAGATAAATTGAATGGAAAGAATGAAAATGATAACCCTAGAATTGAAAAGATTGGAGCTTCCGCATCCAAAATCCGCCTCCAAGGAGTGAAGTGAGTGTTTCTGCGTCCTTTTTGTCAAAAGATAGTTGCTCTGGTTAGTGCAAATCTATTTATAACTCAGAAAAACAAAAGAAATTCTGGCCCAGGCCCATAAGTACACCGTCCGGTGGTAGGCACGACACTTGGTGTCACCCCTCAGCGCTGCCGCTCAAGTGTCCTCCTGAGATTCAACTGAAGAGTCCAACGCCCGGCGCTGGGTTGCACCGCCCGGCGGTATGTGCGATTCTCATCTCACTCCTTGGCGGTGCCCCTTAAGCGAATAACATGGAATTCATTGAAGGTCACTGTTGGGACAAATCGGCAAGTGTACCGAGTCGCACAAGTAATATAAAATGGGAAGACCAAGTATCGTATCCTAGAGGACTCTCGACGCTGAACAGTTGTGTGAAAATAAGATTAATTAAGACTTAAAAATAAAAGAGATCATGGATTTGTATTGCAAAAATAATAAAATAAAACAAAATAGAATTGATCATTGGCAAAATAGCACAAAGATGAACGGAGGTTGATTAATATAAGATGGATATGTTGTTGGGGTTAGATTTCACCAAGTTCCCTCTCATGTATATAAGAATTCTTCTTTATTCATTAATTACAACGTCCCTCACTAAATCACTTAAACCCGATCCCTCGGTAAATAAGCTTGTCCCTAATTATCAGTTCATACAATTCCTAGCATTCCTGGTAAAAAGATGTGAAGATCTAGAGGCTAAGACGACTAAGACTCATACCCTCATCCCTGAGCAATATAACCCTTAGGAGTAATTCAACAAGGACCTGAATTGAAAGGAACCTCTCGGCACTCATGCAACTCACAGATAATGCTATTGTATAAGTAAGAATAAAACAAATGAATTACTTTAACAATTAATGAAAAAGAATATAGAATTAAGAATCAATTTAAATACATGAGAGTTTACAAGGTTACATCATTCCCCAACAATGAATAGAAATTAGTTCCCCATAGATATGGGGGAACTCTATGAATAATGGAAGAAAGAAGGAAAGAATGGAAGACTAAGAATTGGCTAAGAGTGTATTGCTATGCTTTTTTCTGCCACGGATGCAAAACCTAGAGCCCCAGGGTCCTTTAAATAGTGTCAGACGCGTGCCAGAGTGCGGCCCGGTCCAAAAGAATCCAAACAGAGCAAAAATAGGGCCTGATCCAGGTGAAATCTCGCCCAAGCGTCGTAGGGAGCTCGCCGTGGCGAGAATTGGCAGTCATGTATGGCCTGGGCACCAGATTTGGACGCCCAAGCACGAGCGTCCATCGCCCGGGCGTCGGGGACCACTGCCCGGGTGACGAGTGTCGATACTGCTCGCGCAGTTTTCGTTCCTAGACGCTCGGGCTTCGCGTTTTCCCTCCTTTCGGTACCTTTTTGACCCCTTCTGAGCTTTGTCTTCTTGGCTTTTGACTTCTTCTTCCAGTATTACTTTAATCTTTGTCAAAACAAGGGGAATTAGTAACATAATCATTCAAATCAACCTCAACTCTCCTATTCACACATTTATTGAAAACATATGTGTCCAAGCAAGTTTCTAAGTGAAAAATGCTGCTTTTAGTATCAAAATCACATAACAAATAACGATGTTTTTAACCGTTATCACAACCCCAAACTTAGAACTTTGCTTGTCCTCAAGCAGACAAAATGTAACTCAGCTTTTCAGAACACTCACTGCAATGACTCAACCTTTTTCAAAAACTATTTCAAGACAACGGATCACTTTTATCAATTTCAGCATAAGATTTCAGTCAAGATGTGCAGATGCTTCAATTCAATCAGGATCAATGTAATGTATTTTTAACATGTGTTATCCTTAAGAGTGATCAATCAACCAAGCAGAGATGCAATCAGAAATTCAGAGAACTATTCCTCACTAGGGAAAGTGTTTCACTCAAGCACTCAAAAGTATATTACTCAAGCACTCAAGAGTGTTTCACTCAAAAGTATATCACAATGTCACACAAATTAATTTTGCTTTTCATTTAACCACAATCAAACATTCTTACAAGCAGGTTATCATCACAAGGGCTTGTCATGGCTTGTAACTTGGTTGGGCTAAGAAGGAAATTGGTTTTTCTGGTCAGCAAAGTTCCTTGAGTTAAGAGAGACATTTGTGTGAATACCATCAAAACAAATTTTCTTCCTTTTTTTTCCAGTGTTCCCTTGCAGTGAGCTCTTTCTTTTCTCTTGATTTCTCTTTTCTTTTCTTTTCTTTTGCCTTTGCTTTTCACTTGCTTTTTCTTTTTGGTTGCTCAGTGCCTAGAGAAGTGGGTTGTTACCTGGTAACCCCAAACTTGAACCTTTATCAGTACCTCATCAAATGTTCTCACTTAACTCAAGGTAAAGATTTTCAAAAAGGTTTTTCAAGACATGCATAAGGCTCAAGGTTCAAAGGTTAGAACAAATTGTTCTCTTTTCAATGGGCAAAGATTTTGTGAAGGCTAAAAGAATAAGGGATAACAAAGGATGACCTTGATCATATGGAATCTACAAGCAAATAGTTTAATCACAGAAAATTTGGGCAAAATCATTTATGCTTCCAAAGTAATAACAATTATTTGCAAACAACTCTGAAGCTCAAAACTCACACAGGTGGTATTCATAAGCTCTAGAATTAAAAAAAAAAAAACATCATGCTCAATATTTTAATCAAACTTTATCTCAAGCCCCTGTCTCACAAATTTTATCACCATGCATCATCTTAACCTCAATCAAACACTAGAATCTTATAATGCAAAGTCATCACATAAAATAGAGCATGGTTGAATCAGGGTAGTTTAGTTCATTCAAGCAGAGCACAATAAAAATTAAAAGAAAACACACATTAAAGACTGAAAACAAAAACAAAAATTTTAAAAGTAAAAGTTCAGAGCACTGGGTTGCCTCCCAGCAAGCGCTTCTTTAACGTCACTAGCTTGACCCAATAAGCTCATGTCACATCTTTGATCTTGGTGTCATCCTTCCCTTTGGCATACCAACTGGTCTTCAGCATTTTCCTGTTCACCTTCTTGGTTCTCCTAGAAGTAGGAGATTCAATCTCTATCAGCCCATCAACTCTAAGTTCTTTTACAACCCAGAGCTTTTTGTTGAACTGTGCAGGCAAGCCTGGTCTCAGTCCTTCATGCTCCTTCAGAGGGTTTTGGTGAACAACTGCTCCTTTGCTATTGACCTGTGACAAAAAACTCTTTTTACCTTTCTTTTTTGATTTGGCAGCCTTGGTATTAGTCTCGGGTGCATCTTTAAATGCAGCTTTGGGACTAGTTTTCTTCAATTGGGCTTGCTGCCCAGTATTGCAGGCATTGAAGATCACCTCTTCTTCTTGGTCCTTGAGGGCAATGGTACCTTCATCAACATTGATAATTACTTTGGCCGTCTTCATGAACGGCCTTCCAAGAATGATAGGGATCTCTACATTTTCCTCCATCTCTAATACCACAAAATCCACCAGGAACCTCAAGTTGGCGATTTGCACCATGACATCTTCTACCACATTGATAACTCCCTAAAATTACATATTTTTCTTTGTTTAGAAGCTTTTGCTAGTGTATTTTAGTCTTTCATTTTCTAGAATTAGGATAATTTTAGGATTTTTCTTTAAATTTGTAGATTAGTAAAATTTTAGTTAAAAATAGGTTTTTAAGTGTATTTTGTAGAATTTATAAATAAGTAAGAAAATATTATATTTTTAGAAAATCTTTTAATAAAGAATTTGTTTTTCTTAATTAGGTTTAATCTTTCTTTAATTGTAAAATTGCCCTTTCTTTTGTTTTGATTGCAGAGATAAATTGGGCTTGGATGAAAATGCTGATTGGGCTGATTTGGTTACATCTATTTTCTGTGCAGGGATGTGTTTACAAATGGGCTGCTACTGAATTTGGTTTCTGCACTTAGATTAGGCTAAAATAGAAGCTGATTGAGAGGTACTGATTTGAATAACGTTGGTTGTTGAAGCTGGATTTTGGAATTGGGCTGAAATGCACTTGGGCCTTGGAACGCCTCTGTTGCAGAAACGTTGGTCTGAATTGGTTGCTACCATTGGATTTAATTGGAAGCAATTGGACACTTTAGTTGGACAACGCCGTTTTGGTGAGGAAGGAAGTTGTTGCTGCCTTCCTTGGGGTCCTGATGTAGCAATTCAGTTTGGAAAGAAAAACACTTCTTCGTGCTAGAGCTAGGGCAGAGAAAAGGAGAACACACCCAAAAAAGCTAGGGCTCTTGAGGGAAGCAGAAAAAGGCAGAGGCTGACCGGAGTAGCTGAAGAGGATGACCGTCCGATTATCAAACGGCTGGGAGGCAAAAGAAAGGTTGGCCGTCCGATTATCAAAGTGTAGAAAACAAGTTTCCTCTTTTCCTTTTTTCCCCTTTCATTTTCTTTCTTTCATTTTTCTTCAAAACCCTATAAAAAGGGGCTCTTCCCATGTAAATAGATTTTTTTACAGAGACTCTTAGACACTACGCTACAGTTCTTCGTTCTCTAGCTTAGGGTTTACGTGTTTTGTAGAGTATATTTTAGTTTTTAGTGCTTTTGGAGCACGCACACACGGTGGTGACAGCCCGTGGTGGCTTCGATTGCATCTCTTTGTTCGGTACATTTCTTTGTATTTTTGATTTCTTGTTAATAAAAGTTGTTTACGTTAATGTGTTTCTGTTAAGATAGTTTTGTGATTCTGTTATGTTTGTGTGTCTGTGTTCTTGTGTGTTTATGCACTTGTTATGTTTTGAGAAAATGAATTGGACTCTATGACTCTGCATTCTATGATTCCTGTTGGAATCAAATGACTCCTAAGTGAGCATTCTTCATCGAGATGTCTTCTCCAGACAAAGAAGAGTCAAATGCATAAAGATTCATCGTTTCTATTTTTTTGTTTCTAGTATGTGTGTTTGTGTGCCGGTATTCAATTATGTATGATAATTTTGAAGGAAGACATCCACAATTTTACATCTGGTTGGATGTAATAGGACCCTGGATTGGGCCTAAATTTTCAGGAGGTCTTCTTCAGAGATGTTATGCTTCATACTTATCAAACTAAGTTCAATTTCAGTCTTGCATTCCCTGTTTTTGTGAAAGTGTGCACTGATTGATTAACTGAGTGAGAATTGCCATTTTAAGTTCTGAAATATGAACTAAAAAGACCCTATGACGGGCTTAACTTTCTCGGAATGTCTTTCTGAAGAGTAATTGAGACTCTTTCATTCAATCTATTGTGCATTTTCCTCTGTTCTTTGCTTGTACCTAATATCTTTAGTTTGCTTCTTTATCTTTAGTATCTCTGTTGAAGAATTGATGTTAGAATAGTCTTAGTTTAGATGGTGATTTCATGTTTAGCTTTAGGTTTTATTATGTGATTGAGTTTCTCTATTCTTTTAAACTGTGACTTTTTTAATTCTTTGTTAGTGTTTGTTAATTTTCTTCATTGTTGAATACTTTCACGATTAGAATAGCCACTTTATCCTTATATTTGATATAGGTTAGTTGGCTGTTAGGATTTGTTTAGCTTTTAATTTCCAATTTGAGTTGCTTGTTTACGGTTCTAGTTTTAGGTAACTTTAGTTGCATTTAAATTTTCATATTAGCTTCTGTTACTGTTTCTATTATAGGTAGTTTAGATTTCTACATAGTTTTACTTTCCTTTTATTTCATATTATTTCTTATTCAAAAATAGATTTTAGTTTTATTTTTTCCTTTTTAGTTAGATTTCATTCTCCCCACCTGTTTAGTAAATAGATAAAATACAATATTCTAACCATACATTTTAGACTTAATCATAGTTGAGTCCTTGACTTGATCCTTGGTTGACCCCTATACTTCATTAGTGGGGAAACTGAGTTTGTTGGCTTTGATACGACTAGAAGCGAGTTTAACACACATCATAGGGTCTCTTAGGGGATCCATCTACCATGAGAAGAGACATCCTTGCCGACTTAATGATAATAGCCTAAAAACCTTTATTTTTATACTTGAATTTGATATTAAAACACACCCTTTATGGCTTAGAATGAGCTTAGAATCATGCAAAACACTTTAGTTTGGTTTCTAGAGAGTCAAAGGTGGTTTTTAGAGATATTATTCTTGTTTTACATTGTTTTGGCAGGATTTGATGAGAACTGAAGGATGGTAGTGAAGAAGGGAAGACTTAGACTCAAGAAAGGATGAGAAAAAAGAAGCAAAACAAGAGTGAAGTTCACCGCTCAGCGCCAATTCCAGCGCTGAGCGCCAGTTTCGAGGGAGAAGTCATTGTCTCGCGCTTGAGTGGTTCCGCTGAGCGTCCTGCGATTCTGAGGGCCAGTGCTGAGCGTCGGATTCCACCGTTGAGCATCCTGCGATTAGAGGGGCCACCACTGAGTTGTCAAATGGACACTGAGCGCCTAAATGATGGGCCCGGGCCAAAACTCTGTTACTTTTATGCGTTATAAATAGCCCCAGTGCGACCCTCAGAGTAATCTTTTGGCAAGCAGACACGTCCAGAGTACTTCTACACTCCTTGGAGGCGATTTCTTGGATGCTTAGGCTCCAATTTATCAAATCTAGGGTTTATTTTTTCATCTTTTCCATTAATTCCATCTAGTTTCACCATGTCTATGGTGAACTAATGCCTTTGTTGTTGGGGAACAATGTAGTCCTTTTGAAACTCTCTTATATCAAATTTTTTATTATATTCACATGCTTTTATTATCACTTGTTGGTTTTCTTTTCTGAGGTTAATGCATACATCGTTTAACTCATTCGGTGTTATGATATTTGATTTTGTCGATACGGAGATGTACGGGGAAATCTAGAATTGATTATAATTCTCTTGATAATGAAATACTACCTAGAGATAGGAGTAGGACGATTAATTGCTTTAAGGTTCTGTACTTGAATGCATTGGTAATTGCTAGGGAGACTAGAGATGGTAAACTAGTGATTGGTAATAGGCTCTTTTCGCCGAGAGATCGGGTTTAGAGTAAAATAGAAAGTTACATGACATTGGTAATAAAGCAAATATAATAAGAATAGTAGATATAAGAGGGTGGATAAGGATGAAATTGTAAACCCCAACAACTCCATTCATACATATCTTTTCTTTGCCAATTGATTCAAATTTGCATTTGCATGTATAGATTTAGTTTTGCATTAACTTTACAAAATTATTCTTCTTTTAAAGTCTTATGCAATCAATTTACATGAAAGATAAGGCCTAAGAGTCCTTTGGGAGAATGATACTCAATCTTACCGTATATATTACTTGATAACGATCTGGTACACTTGCCAGGGGCTTAACACTTAACTTCCAAGTCACCAGTCTTTTTGAGAACAGTTAAGGGCATTAAATTGATACTAGACCCCAAATCAATTAAGGCTTTTCCTATCTTGTGGTATCCAATGTTGCAGGGAATAGTGAAACTTCCTGGGTCTTCTACCTTTCGAGGAAGTGCCTTCTGCAAGATCACACTGCAATTCCCTTGTTTCTCAGTTGTCTCCTCTTTTAAATTTTTCTTTTTCTTTAGGAGCTTCTCTAAAAATTCTTTATAATCAGGGATTTGTTATAGGGGCTCTGTCACAAGAATTTCTATCCCCAATTCCTTGGAGATCTCCTCAAAACATTCTGCTTTCATTTCTCTTGTGGCATGTTCCTCAGGGTAAATAAGCCTGTCCCTAATTACCAGTTCATACAATTCCTAGCATTCCTGGTAAAAAGATGTGAAGATCAAGAGGTTAAGACGACTAAGACTCATACCCTCATCCCTGAACAATATAACCCTTAGGAGTAATTCAACAAGGACCTGAATTGAAAGGAACCTCCCGGCACTCATGCAACTCACAAATAATGCTATTGTATAAGAAAGAATAAAACAGATGAATTACTCTAACAATTAATGAAAAAGCATATAGAATTAAGTATCAATTCAAATACATGAGAGTTTACAAGGTTACATCATTCCCCAACAACAAATAGAAATTAGTTCCCCATAGACATGGGGGAACTCTGTGAATAATGGAAGAAAGAAGGAGAGAATGGAAGACTAAGAATTGGCTAAGAGTGTATTGCTATGCTCTTCTCTGCCAGGGATGCAAAACCTAGTCTTTCGGCCAAGAGGGATTTACCTCTTAGTCTTTAACATCAGAGCCTTCTGGTTTATAAGAGGGATTTACCTCTCAGTCTTTCACATCAATTTTCTGGTTGATGAGAGGGATTTACCTCTCAGTCTTTCACATAAGCTTTCTGGCAGACGAGAGGGCTTCACCTCTCGGCCGAGAGGAATTTACCTCTCGATCTTCGACATCATCCTTCTGGTTTATGAGAGGGATTTACATTTCAGCCGAGAGGGATTTACCTCTTGGTCTTTGACATTAGAGTCTTTTGGTTGACGAGAGGGATTTTCCTCTCGGTCGAGAGGTATTTACCTCTCGATCTTTGACATTAGCTTTCTGGTTGACGAGAAGGATTTACCTCTCAGCCGAGAGCGATTTACCTCTCAGTCTTTGACATCATCTTTCTGGTTGACGAGAGGGATTTACCTCTCAGCCGAGAGGGATTTACCTCTCGGTCTTTAACATCAAAGTCTTGTGGTTGGTGAGAAGGGTTTACCTCTCGGCTGAGAGTGATTTACCTCTCGGTCTTTGATGTCAAAGTCTTCTAGTTGACGAGAAGGGTTTACCTCTCGACCGAGAGGGATTACCTCTCGGTCTTTGACATCAGCTTTCTAGTTGATATGAAGGATTTACCTCTCGGTCTTTAACATCAGCTTTCTAGTTGACGAGAGGGATTTACCTCTCGGTCTTTGACATCAACTTTCTGGTTGACAAGAGTGATTTACCTCTCAGTTGAGAGAGATTTACCTCCCGGTTTTGACATCAGCTTCCTTGTTGACGAGAGGGATTTACCTATCAGTCGAGAGGGATTTACCTCTCGGCCTTTGACATCAAGGCTCCCTGGGGAACTTCCTGGTTGACTTTGAACTCCATAGTGAAATTTGCAACCAATGACTGAGCATGAATTACTCAGCTTACGTATTCCATAATGAAAGCACAAGAAAACAGCAAGAGTCTAAATCAAAGGAAATTGAATTTAAACATGACATTAATATTCAACTAAAGTAGAATTTTGGATACCTCTCCTCAGTTGATAATTATACGAACCGATCGCTCACGATGACGATTGGGACTGGGACTAGGACTACAACTATGGCCCCGTCTTCGTTCGTCTTTCCAATGTGACCGTTCGGGACTTCTTCGCAAGTATCCTTCCCCGGGGAGGCTTCTCCTTACTTCTTTTATATACCTGCGGAGATGTCTTGCTCGGATGAGAATTTCCATTTCATTTTTCAGTGTAATGCATTCTTCTGTGGTATGTCCATAGTTTTGATGGAAATGACAACTCTTTCTTTCGTCTGCGTTTTTTGGAGATGGTTTCTTTCGGAGTGTGAGAAGTTCAGAATTAAGGGCTTCTTCGAGAACTTTTGCCCTAGGTGCATTGAAAGTTGTATAATGGTTATACTTCAGTGTTCAGGGGAACACCCCACTCTGATCATTATTGTCGAACGATCATTTTCCTTCCGACATGCTTCCAGTAGTTCATTCATGGTTTTGGACGGTTCCGCATATATACTTTCAGCAAATGACCCGGCCCTTAAGAAAGAAAACAAAGTGTTGATGATGAATTTGTGATTTATATCCTTAACTCGTTGTGCGGTTTCATTATACCTTTTCATAAATTCTTTCAAGGTTTCTCCTTTTCATAAAGGCTTTCAAGGGTGTTGTACCACGCTAATGCCTCTCCCTTGAGTGATAATGAAAAAGCCCTACACATAATCAGGTCACTGTTTTAATAAAAAGCCATTACATTGAAGAACGCCCTAAGATGATCATCTGGATCGGTTGATCCATCATACTTATCAAATGCAGGAGGAGTTTTCTCTGGCATTGGAGTTTGCATGATGGTTGTTGTAAAAGGGAGTAAATTGGTAGGCCGAACGGTTTGCTAAGGTGTTGGTTCCCTTCTTCTTTGGCCGTTTGGATTAGAGTGTGGGTACGGCTGTCGGTTCTGGTTATTCGGTCTGGAATGAGGGGATTGCTGCCGGTTCTGGCTGTTCGGTCTAGAATGAGGGGACGACTGTTAGTTACGGTTGTTATCATTCTCATTCTCTCGGTTTGAGACAGACCGATTGATTGGAACTCGTTCCGCCCTTAGTGCCGCAATCTCCTATACCAGCTTCCGCTGCATCTCCTGTTGGGCTTGCGCCTGCGCCTCCATCTGTGCTTGCGCCTGCGCCGCCATCTGTGCTTGCGCCTGCGCCTCCATCTCTGCTTGCATGTCTCTTATAAGTTCCCTGGTGTTCTGTTGCTCCTCCATGTTTCTTGTGGTCACTATTGGGTTTCTTCTGCTTGCTCCCGGCCCCACGGTGGGTGCCAAAATGTTTCTGTAGGGATTTGTAGGGTTGAGAGACTAATCTTTCTGATGTGATTGTGCTACTTTCCGACGATAGAATCGTGTGCTCCACTCGTTTGCCTTCAGTCAGGAACGCTCGCTTGTCTCCAGTCAGGACCGCTCAGTTGCCTTCTTGATCAAGGGGGGAGGTACCTGCAAAAGGTACTCCAACACTCAAGTTAGGCGTGTGTTAAAAGAGCTTCTATTCACAATTGAATATTCAGTAAATTGTTATCACTATTGAGTATTTGGATCTAGTAAAGCGTGAGTAGAACGTACCTAACTTTTGGCCTTGGCCTTATATTTACAAGTCGTCTCGTAAATCCTAAACTAGCACAAAACCAATAAAATAAAAACAGACTTACCTTTAAATTCGGTCAGTTGTTCAAAAACAACTTATCAACATCTTTAATCAAATATCTTTGATTATTTTATCATCCACTTGTCTATTGGTCCAATAATAATTTAAGTGTTGGCCTAATTATGACCCAACATCATAAAAATTATTTTAATTTGGTCGACCGTTGTTGCTGTAATGGATGGACCGAACGGTCTGAATGTTAACCGTTCGGTCTCTACTATATACCACACACAATATATAATACTTGCAATCTTTATTAATTAGTGAAAAAATGACAATGTAAAAAATGACAACGTATAATACTTGTAAAATAGAACAGAACATAATCAGGTTGGTTTGAACTCTACTAAAATTTTTCAAGTATATATTGTCTTACTTCATCTATTACTTTTTTACGATATCTTGGTTATTTTACTCATAATCTTGCGAAATTTGTTTGAATCTTTTAAGGATTGGACTATCTCTCCCTAATGATTAGTCATCATCTTTTAACAAAATGTTTTTCAAGAAAATTTTATAAACTTTAACCAAATTTTCATTATTTCATCCAATATAAGGAAGAAGATAATAATAACACAAATTTGTTTTTGAATCTTTTGTAACTTTCTAACTACTAAATATTATGTTATCATATCCTTAAGTATTTTGGTTTTTTTTCTAAGAAACCTCATAGGTTAAATTTTTAGTATGCTTATGTAAGATTTTTGGGTTTGTAATATGTTCATTTAATTATGTGAGTCTCTACAGAGTTTGAAAAGAGATTACCATAAAAAAAATCAAAAATTTCTTGAAAAGTAAAAAAGAATTAAATGTTTGGTTAAATTTAATTATAAAGAATCCTTGTTATAAAGTTTAGTTTTATTAAAATTTGAAGATTTTCTTAATTTCTGCTTTGCAAAGAAACTAATATCTAAAATAGCCTTATTCTCTTTTTTTTTATTCTTATGAAAGAGTTTCCTATCTCTTAAAATATCTTTTAAAAAAGTATTTAATTAAAAATAAAAAAGATTGAATTCGTTATATACTAACACTTTAATTAGTTTTTGGGTTTATGTATGTAAATAGGCAAATTTAAACCGAAAATTACAAGGCAAAAAAATTTGAAATTATCGAAGTAGGCAAAGTCGTGAGGGGTCCCATTTGCACAACTTCACCCTGCTACAATAGTCAGTGGCGAAGTCGTGCACCCTAAAACGATTTTAGGGCGTTGTAATCGATTATCAGGCCTTGTAATCGATTACTGCATGCTGAAGTCATGCATGGGGGACACGACTTCACCTAGTAATCGATTACAGTATTGTTGTAATGGATTACCAGCATGTTATATGGGCAAAAACTCTTTGGTAATCGATTACAACCAAGATGTAATCGATTACCAGCAGCGTAAATGAGCAAAAACTCTATGGTAATCGATTGCAGTAGGGATATAATCAATTACCAAAGAGTTTTTGGTGTTAAAACAAAGAGTTTTATGGTTCTTTATCATGAATTTAGGTTATGTTTGTGGATTACATTGACATACTTTTTTAACATATGTGTATGTTATTATTGTGTAGTTATTTTAATTATTGCAAACACATGGTTGTTAATTACATTTACATGTATTATTATCTTTACCATGAGTCATTCTTTGAATGTAAATACAAATGAAAAGCATAAAATAAAGTCATAAAGGAAATGTCAACTATTTTAATAAATCGGAAATGCAGAACAAAAGAAAAGGCTAAAAAAAATTAGAAGAAAAATCAATTAAATCAAAATCTATCTATGAAGAAGATCTGCCATGTGGACCAAAATGACATTGCAGACATTGCATGTCTCACTCTGGATGTTCAACTCGAGCATCAATTATATCAAAGCGATCATTCATGTTTAGCTTCAGTTGTTCAAATCTAGCATTCAGAGTATCATTCATAATGTTGACGTTATCTCCAACAAATGTTTGGAGATCATTGATCCCCCTCATCATGTTATTAAGTGAAGAAGTTTGCTGTTGAAGAGGGGTATGTGCTTGTTATTGAGGACGTCCAACGCGATGGTGTTCAGGAGGAGCATGAGCATATTTGTGAACCCATTGATGGTCCTTTTTTTTTTTCAAATCCAAAGGACTCCATCATGTCTGACGCTATTCTTATCTTCCATTTTTCTATGGCAGATATTTCATCATCCAATGAAATTTCAAAATGTTACAGGATCTGGGTGACCAAATATGCACAGGGTAAAGGAGCCTATGGCCTCAAAGACTTATCCATCCTATATCGAATGAGATGACCCCAGTTTATCTGCTTTGCATCATTATAATCCACATTAAAAGTAGATCTTCCTCGGTAGCTGTTGACTCACTGGCAAGCGTACCAGATTGTTCCAAGTAATAAAATCGGTAGAACCCGATATCGTTCTCTCCCAAAGGACTCACGACCTTATCGTTCATGTGAATTAAAATAATAAGACTTGTAAAGAAAAAGATTAATTGTTGTGGATGCAAGCACAGAAAATAAACATGCAACGCGTTGATTCAATTGACGAAAAAGAGTATGGATGAGTGGAGTTGTTAGGGGTTTTACAATTTCATCTTATTCGCCCTCTCTTATCTACTCCTCTTGTTTAATTTGCTCGTTATCTAATTGTTATGCAAACTTTCTTGGCCTACCCTTAGCCCGATCCATCGGCGAAAAGAGTCTATTACTAATTACCGGCTTGCTATCCCTAGCCTCCCCTAGTAACTAACAACGCATTACCGAATAGAAGCAAAAACAATTGACCGTCCTACCTCCCTATCCCTAGGTGGTATTTCATTGATCAAGGAATTTCTCACCAGTTCATGACATTACTGTACGTTCCCTATCAATAAAGACAAACAGCAGTTATCAAATGAGTTAAACGATAAAAGCCTTAAGCACAGATGAGAACCCAACAATTGATAATCAAAGCATATGAGAATCATATAAATAAACAAGAGTTTCAATAAAAGATAGTTTCAAAAGATTACATTGTTTCCCCCAACAACAAAAGGGTTTAGTTCACCATTGTCATGGTGTACCAAGATGAAAATAATGGAAGAAATGGAAAACAAACCCTAGAAAAGATGAAAAGGAGCCTAAGCATCCAAGAGATCCTCTCCAGAGAGTGAAAAGTAGGTCTGGTCACCCTCTTCTGTCAAAAGAATGAGAATGAATTCGCAACAGGGCTATTTATAGATGAGGAGCGCAACAGAAAACAGGCCCAAGCCCAACAGGCAACCGCCCGACAGTTTGCCTCTTTGCCGCAAAACGCTCGGCGTCAGGGGTCCACCGCTCGGCGGTTTGCCTCTTATCGCAAAACCGCCAGGCGTCCCTGCCTTGGTGGCACCTCCTCGCATTTGGCCACCCAGCGATGTATTTCTGCCGTTGGGCGGTCTCTAGACTCTTCTTTTCTTGATTTTCTTCTTCTATCTTGAGTCTAAGGCCTTTATCTTCACCTCCATTCTTCAGCTCCATCAAAATTGCTACAAAACAATGCAAAACAAGCATAATATCCGCTAAAAACAACTTTTGACTCTCAACTGACTCATTTATTGAGTTTTGTTTGATTTCAAGCTCATTCTAAGCAGTAAAGGGAGTTATTTGGTCTAAAATAGTATATGAAAATAACGGTTTTTCAACCATTATCAGTAGCCTGTGCAACGTTAGATACACGAGGAAGAAAAACACGACATATAACATAATGTAATATTCTAGCCTCGATTGTCATAGAGCGACTAGAATTCTACCAATAAGGGTTTTGTTGGGCAAAGAAATCATTTTTCTGGTTTCGTAAATACTATATTGATCCACCAATTCTTCAAGTAAGTTACTCTCAAAATTCAAGCCAACAGTTGGTAGGT
Source organism: Vigna mungo (assembly GCA_036885675.1). Taxonomy (NCBI): domain Eukaryota; kingdom Viridiplantae; phylum Streptophyta; class Magnoliopsida; order Fabales; family Fabaceae; genus Vigna; species Vigna mungo. Next base: position 15,979,756 of record CP144698.1, on the reverse strand, counting down.
TGGCTATGGAAGCTAATAGGCTAGGCTTGATAATCATTTTAACATTTTTCACCTCACTCTTAATTGTTCCATTGTTAGATATTTTGAGGTTGCTATAAAAAACACGTACTAAATCAAGGTAGTAGTGTGCATAATCATAGACAAAATTACCCAAACTCAGATTTGTCAGCATGTGGTAAAATTCAAAATTTCCATCATTAAAATCTTCTTCATCAAGGTATTTAGGCTCAATAACCTCACAGTTACAGAAAAGTGAAAAATTCCTCTCTGATTGTGCAGGGGTAGAAAATAGAAGATTTAGGCATGGTTGATTCGGTAACGGTGGTGGTGAGGGTGAGGGTGAGGTTTCAAACAGTGAAGGTTGGTAGTTGTGACGTCCTACACCTGAAGAAGATGAGCCCCTAACCCTTTGTCTCTTAAAAGAATCCGCCATTTGAGATTTCAATAAGTTCAAATTGAAGAGAATTGAAAGGGGAATGGGAAAGGAGTAAAGGAATGGGTGATTTTTGAGCTTTAGAAGGTTCTCTAATGGAGGAGGAGCGTTGTTCTACGAGTGAGAAGTATGGTTGTGCGAGAGGAGAGAGAAAAAGTTGAATTTATAGGGGTAGGGTTTCGTGGTAATCGATTACAGGGTTTTTGTAATCGATTACAACATGGTAATTGATTATAGAAACCCTATAATTGATTCCCAAAGAGTTTTTCTGTATAAACAAACATGGTAATAAATTACAGAAATCTTGTATCCGATTACTAGAGAGTTTTTTTTTTCATAAAAGACACTATAATCGATTACACTATCCCTGTAATCGATTACCAGAGATTTTTACTCTATAAACACACATGGTAATAGATTACACAATAACTGCAATCGATTACCAGTGAGTTTAGGCTAAAAAAATACATTTGTTTGTTATCTTTGTTTGACTTAAAATCATCATAGAATATAATTTATGTATATGATTGTTATTTTGTGTAATCCATAATAGAAATTATATTCTTTTCTATATAAAAATATTATTTTAATGATTTGCATTTAAATTGATATTTATTATTGAGATGAAAAATAATAAAAATAAATAGTAGAACTCATTACAAATATACAAAAGGGGAACTTTATTTGAAACAAAAAAATTATTACATAACATTAAAAAGTCATATTACAACAATTATTGAACTCTTAAAAAGTCTTAAAGAGTCTTAAACATTTGAAACAGTCTTAAATATTAGAAATTATCATCAAAATTAATATATCTATCTATTTCTTCTTTGTTCGTGTTTGCCTATGTAAGTCCAATCTTTAAGAACCTCGTAGTGTTCAGCTTGAGTTGGAGGACGAATATCTCTAGTTTGGACGAAAAGTTCAATATACTCCGAAGTGTTTGGACGTAACACAGATTTGTCAATAGTTTGTGTTTTTTGCCATTGTGCGATCATATGTGTAATATCATTATCACATTTTATTGAAGTTGTATCATGAATGAGGTGGTTGTTATGTACCTTTACTGGATTATGATAATCAATATGCATGACAACTTTTCGGTCACCATACTAGACAATTTCACTAATTTGAGTTAGGAGTTCATTGAATGTAGAACTGTAATTGATTAAGGTGTTTATTGCATAATCTGATCGAAATTCGAGCCCGAACCCAAACCGACTTTCTATTATTTCTGCGCCTTTTAGAGGACCTCCGAGTTTCTGTTGTGCATGTCATAGTTGAAGATGATGCATTTGTTGGATTCATAAGAGCCATGATTTGTTCGGGAGATCCTACCCAAGTAACATATAATTCTATAACTGTGTTAATGAGAAAGTGAGACTTACATGTAATCATTTGTAAGACATCTTCATTTGATTGTAGTTTAACAACTTCATATGAGATTGTTTGATCACCATGAATTGTGGGTTGTCGGAAATACAACTTGTTGACGGCTGTGTTAGTTAGTTTGTCAGACGTTTTGCAAAATTTTTCCTTAAGGTGTTTAAAGGTACAATTGTATGGGAGGCGAAACAATTTGGGATGTTGACATACAAATTTGACCCCATGATCACCATTTTTTATCTTGAAATAAGGCGGCAAGGTAGGAATTATATAAGTTGCCTGTGGCGTTGATGCCAAAAACTTCCTTATCATAGGTGTTCACCTTTTGTTGAGGATGAGGTTTGGAATGAGTTTAAAATGAATGGGAATGGGGAATTGAGTTAAGAGGAAATAAGAAGAACGACGAAGTGATGTTTTTAGCTTGTGTGGGTACATGACATGTTTGGTTTTATTTATAGTTTTAAGTGATGTGCATTCATTAAAAATGACGTAATATTCATATAATTAGAATATTGATATATTTTATTCATTATAGAAAATAAATAATTAAATACAATTGGTTAATATTTTCACCGCCTATCTATGTTCGCCAGTACCACAAGTTGGTCGTCTTCGTTGTCGTTGCCCTCGTCTTTGTTGTTGCGGTGGGGGAGTCTGTGTGTCTTCATCTTCATCATCGTTTTCATTTTCAATCGATTGTTGTTGCGGTTGAAACTCTATGGTCGGTCGATAAAAGTTTTCTGATGAAGAACATTGTTGGTATACAGATGGTGGAGTCATCGTGGACGTTCCAAATAAATGTGAAGGACCCGCACCAAAAGTTGACGGACCCCCACTGACGAAGGAAGGACTGGCACTAAATGTTGAAGGACCAGCACTAAATCGTGAAGGACCTCCAGTGAACGATGTTGTTGGTGGAAAATAACCATAAGAGCTTCCAACTTTGTGGGATGTTTTGTTGGAAGCTTGGATATGGCAATGGATAAAGTAGGTGATCATAAGAAGACCTATGTGGGTCATGGTACGGTTGTGGTGGATGGTTTGTAGGTCCTGATGGAAATTGTTGTTCGTGATCCATGTCATATTGTTCAATACAGTGGTTCAGTTAGTTTGTAAAAAAAAACAAATATTATTAAATATTGTCGTAGCTCTTCATTAGATGACTATTCAATCGGGGCAACATAACGGATGGTATGAGTTATATACCAATGCATATACTCAGTATTGTCACGCAGATGACCATTTTTGTTGAATGAAATGTCGTTAAATACACGGTTGTGTCAGTCATTCCAGAGCTGCATGAGCGTATGAAATTCCAATCAAAGGAGGAGAGAGTTTCTGCAATCAAACAATATCACATCAACAACAGATATAAATTTAGTGTTGTTGAATTCAAGCCTAACATATATGTTATACGATGTCTCGAATGCCACAATGGTTGTCAATGGCATTTAAGGACAACCTATAGCAAATTTCATCAACATTGGAAAATCAAGAACATCAATGGACCATATACGTGTTTCTCAAGCATAGTATCTCAAGATCATACAAATCTTGGTAGTAATCACATTTTCGCAATCGTATCAAATTCTGTCAGGACAAATCCCTCAATTCCCATCAATAATTTGATTGTAGATATTAAAAATCGATTCGGCTACTATGTGTCATATAGAAAAGCTTGGATGGCGAAACAAAAGGCTTTTGCAATAAAGTTCGGTGACTGGGAAGATTCTTATAACCATATGCCTAGGTGGTTACATGCGGAAAAAGATGTAAATCCTGGTATAATTTTGCATTGCACTGGTTCTTCAGTGGAGATTACTGATAAGGGGAGCATTGGTTTAGCTAAACCTTACAATCTCACAGTGATTCTGGTTTTTGATGATGACAACACATTATTAATAACACATGTATTGATATGTGTTACATGTTCATTACTTTCATGTTTATAATTACTTGAGAACATGTTTGTGTTGATTTTGTCATTGTGTGCAATTTCACTATGTTCTACATGAGGTATTATTTGTGAATGCATAACATTTGATTTGCAAAAGAAAAACCACATGTACTTTTGTTGAACTTATATTGTGTGGCAAAACAACAGTTTTAAGTCGACTTCATTATGAAGCAAGTCGATTAAAACTCGTGTCTTGCACAAACTTTTTCAAAGTGTGTTGTGAACAGTTCTATAAAGAAAGTTTTTGAAAACTGCATTAAAGTGTGACTTAGTCACTATGTGCGCAAGCCATTCAACTTTGTGATAACGGTTGAAAAACCATTATTTTCATGCTTATATTGATATCAAAATACACCCTTTATAACTTAGAATGAGCTTAGAATCAAGTAAAACACGTTAGTTAAGTCAGTTGAGAGTCAAAAGTTGTTTTTAGATATATTATGCTTGTTTTGCATTGTTTTGGAGCATTTTTGATGAAGATGAAGAATGGGATTGAAGATGGAAGGTCTTAGACTCAAGAAAGATGAAGAAAAGAAGAGTCTAGGAACCGCTCAGCGCCCAAAATCCAACGCTGGGCGGCCAAATACGAGGGGGAGCCACTGTCTCGCGCCCAGGCGGTGCAGTCAGGCGGTTTTGCGATTAGAGACAAACCGTCGGGCGGCGCAATTCATCGTCGGGCGGTGGCATGATTAGAGGCAAACCGCCAGGTGGAAAAAGTGTGGCGCTGAGCGGTTGTCTGCTCGGCCTGGGCCTAAATTCTGTGACGCTCCTCAGTTATAAATAGCCCTAGTGCGAGTTTAGATTCATTCTTTTGACAGAAGAGGGCGGCTAGACCTACTTTTCACTCCTTGGAGAAGATCTCTTGGATGCTTAGGCTTCTTTTTATCCTATCTAGGGTTTGTTTTTCCATTCTTCCATTATTTTTCATCTAGTTTGACCATGACAATGGTGAACTAAACCCTTTTGTTGTTGGGGAACAATGTAATCTTTTGAAACTCTCTTTTATTGAAACTCTTATTTATTTATAGGTTTAATAGGTTCGGAGGTCCCTATATTTGGGGGTTTGTTTCAATTAGGTCCTCCAATTTTAGAAGTGATAAATTAGGTCCCTAATTTTGTTAATTTGAATCAATAAAAGCTTTTCAGTTAACGACGTGAAGTTTTTGAACATGTGGCACTCTAACGCTTCCAGGTGGCACCATTTCAAGCGCATAGATGGATTATAAAAGGGTGAAATCCCTTTTAATTTAAGGATTTCACCTTCAAATACACCCTTTTAATTTAGGGATTTCACCCTTTTATAATCCACCTATGCACTTGAAACGTTGTCACCTGGAAGCGTCAGCGTGCCACATGTTCAAAAACTTCACGGCGTTAACTGCATTTAACGGAAAGGCTTTTATTGATTCAAATTGACAAAATTAGGGACCTAATTGATCACTTCCAAAATTGGAGGACCCAATTGAAACAAACCCCCAAATATAGGGACCTCCGAACCTATTAAACCTTATTTATATGCTAGTCATATGCTTTGATTATCAATTGTTGGGTTTCTCTTCTGCGCTTAAAGCTTTTATCGTTTAACTCATTCGATAATCGTTGTTTGTCTTTATTGATACGGGAACGTACAATACTGTCATGAACTGGGGGAAATTCCTTGATTAAGCAATACCACCTATGGATAGGGAGGTAGGACGATCAATTGTTTTCGCTTTTGTTTATAATGCATTATTAATTACTAGGGGAGGCTAGGGATAGCAAGCCAGTAATTAATAATAGGCTCTTTTCGCCGAGGGATCGGGTTAAGGGTAGACTAAGAAAGTTTGCATGACAATTAGATAACAAAGCGAATTAAATAAGAGGAGTAGATTAGAGAGAGTGGATAAGATGAGATTGTAAACCCCAACAACTCCATTCATCCATAGTCTTTTTCTCGTAAAGTGAATCAACCACATTTGCATGTTTACTTTTTGTTTCTTGCATTCAAACCAATTGCTTTTTCTTTACAAGTCTTACGATCTCAATTTGCACGAAGGATAAGGCCTTCGAGTCTCTTGGGAAGAACGATATTGGGTTTTACCAATTATATTACTTGAAACGATCTGGTACGCTTGCCAGTTTTGTTCAACACTTAATTAGTTTTGTTTTGAAAATTTGTTAATATTTGTGAAGTATAACGACTATATTTTATATCTTTGACCAAGTATTAATTGTGAGTCAATTGCATTAAATGTGTAATCAATTAAGTTGGTTTGAGTGCTATTATCTGTTATAACTGTTATAACTATCTGCATAGAGTCGACTGCATTAGTAGCACAATCGACTAGAGGAGCGTTAATTTTGTGATAAATTATATATAAACGCAAATTTGATCTCTGAAGAGACTTTTGTGAATTTAACGATTCTAGTGATTCTTTTCAGATTTTACAGAACGTGCTAAGCTCCAAGAACGCATCAAGAAGACCGTGGCGATCATTCTTTGGTGGTTCCTTGAAGAGCAAGTGTTTCTGCTGAAAGACAGATTGATCATACTGCATATTGAGGTGTTTCTGATACGTGATCAAATTCATCTCTCAATCTTGTGAAGATTGTGGCTGCCCTATTGTGATTACAGGAAGAGGACGTGCTGCATTCTAAGACTTTGAGGATTGTTCATAGTGTTTGAAGACTATAGGAGAGAGGATATCTTGTTGTTGTCTTTGTTTTGTATATGCCTATATTTTGGTTAGAGGGTTAGAGAGGTGTTTTTATTTTGACGTGGAGGTCTCTATAGAAACCTGTCTATTTATAGATTTCTATTAGACAGACAGATTCTCAATCGATTATGCTACTAATTTAGTCGACTGAATTATGACAGTTATAATAAACAGTCAACCAAAAACAAAACACATTTAATACAATTGACCAAGTCATTAATGCTCAACTAACTTTTAAAAATATAACTGTTGGGGTGCAAGAGCATAACAGAATTTCAAACCAAATAACAGAGACTATTAAATGTGTGGCGCACATAGTCGACTTCAACCATGTAAAGCATTTTGAAATTCTTTTCTTCTCAAAAATTCATAGAGCACTGATTCTCAAAGTCTGCACAAAGATTTTAGCATAGTCGAATCCACTTATAATGTAGTCGATTGCACTAGAACTTTGTCACACAGTTATAAGTTTATGAAAGTGCTTGTGGTTTTCAGCTTTAAAACATGTGCAGAAAAACATATGTAAAGATGCATTGCACATAGCCCATAAAGCATGTGATCACGTTCCACATATATATCAATCAGTCAACATAGGAACATGTAACACAATACATAAGCATGTTCACAGATATAACAGTTAACTTGCATAAGAACATGTAATGCAACAAACAACGTATGCATGTTATTAAGCAATGTGTTGTCATCATCAAAAACTAGATTGATATAAAAATTGTGTTGTCAACAATCTCAAAAATCTCCCCCTTTTTTTATGATGCACAACCATGATTAATAACTAACCATGTTTGCACAATCTAATACAAAACAGAGTAATATCAGATAAATCACAGTTCAAGTAACTCTATATGTAACACAGCTTAAAACAGCAAAATATCAAGCAGAATATGAGACAGAATGAATCACTCTCCCCCTTTCATAAAGCTTTCATAAATTCTCTCCCCCTTTGTGCATTAGCAAAAAAGGTATACTCTAGATATTTATGCTGAAATATCAAACAAAGATGCATCAAAAAAATATGCAATTATCAAGATGCAATGATGCTCTCATTTGCACATTTTAATCACATGTAAATGATAACTCCCCCTGAAATGCAGGCATGTGAAATACAAATATGTAAAATGTGATACTACCCCTGTCATTCTGCATGGATATCAAAACCAGATCAGATGCACAATGCAGTATAACACAGATTTGTATCAAAGATAAGATATCAAACAACTTAGTCATGCAATGATACAATCATCAACAATCTCACAATATTATCTCAATCAAGATATTTAAAAATAGTTTATATCAGAGATAATAAAAGATATTCAGAATAAGAAATCAATGAAAGAAAAATCAAAGTCCAGTAATGGAATTTATAATCCTGTTTAGATCAGTCAATTGCATAATTTCCTCAGTTGAATGCATTACTTTCCAAGGTTGTTGAATTTCACTTGCAGTTCCAAAAGCAATGTTCTTCCTGCAAAACCTTTCAAAGATCAATTATAGATACTCAAGAATTTTGATGTATTCCATAATTAATTCATCCTCAAGAATTTTTCTATGTCTCCTGCAAAACAGTTTAAGTTTTGGTTGCTGGTACCCATTTAACTTTGGGTCCGTGATTGTCAGTCTTTGTTACTTGTTCCTTTGGTATCCAAACATATAATCCTTTAGGAACAACAACATTTCTGTAATAACAGTTTCTAACAGTATGGTCAACACAATTACAATAGAAACATGCATTTCTAGCATGTTTACTTAAATCAGTAAATTTCTTATCATTGGTTCTGTTAGATTTAGCTTTGTAACCAATTCATTGCCTGTATATAGCTCTGCCAGATGATTTTAAACTTAGCTAGAGTACTAGTCAAGTAATCAATCTTTTCAATATGAGTATGACAATTTTCACAAACTTTTTCAACAGTAACAGTTTTAATTTCAACCTTCTTAGTAGATAGCAAAGCTTCATTTAACTCTTTTTCTAATTTTTCATTTTCAGCAACAAGGTTATTAATCTTATTCTTGTAGTCTCTTCTTTCAGAGTTTAGTCGATTAACCTTGTACTGTAGTCGAATTGCTTCAGCATGCAGTTCTTGAAAGGCATCTTTTAGCAGATCATATTTGATTTCCACTGGTTCATTTGAGATGTCTGCATCACTGTCATAAGCATCCCATGTTACTCTAGTCATGTAGCACATGTTGGAATCCTCCTCTTGATCAGCATCCTCATCACTTGAGCTTTCAGAATCTGAATTCTCCCAAGCAATGTATGCTCCTTTTCTTTTCATGTTTCTGCCTTGAGGAAATCTCTTCTTTCCTTTCTACTTTGCCTTTGGATCAGGACAATCAGGCTTTATGTGACCTTCCTTTCCACATTCATAGCACTGGACAACATTTGTACTGAAGCTATTCTTTTTGCCTTGACTTGCATGGTTAGTCAGTTGACTATCATTATTTAACAATCGACTAATTCCTTACCATCAAGGTCATCAGTTCTTTCTCGTCCTTATTTGTTTCTGTGTTGTTCTTGCTTGTAGCCTTCAGAGCAATGAACTTCTTTTCTTCAATCTCCTCTTCATCCTTTAATCTACCAAGTTCCAATTCTTGTTCACGTAACTTACCAAACAAGGTAACCATGTTCATCGTTGTGAGGTCTTTGGATTCAAAGATTGTTGTGACTTTGGTTTCCAGTTTCTGTTCAGACTCTTCAAAATCTTGATATTGATCTCTTCTCTGTCAAATAACTTCACGAGAGCAATGAGATTATTTACAATATGAGTGAATCGTTTCTGCACATCATAGATTCTTTCTCCAGACTTCATTCAGAACAATTCATACTCTTGTATCAGTGAATTCTTTCTAGCTCTCTTTACTTCATCTGTGACTTCATGAGTTACCTCTAAAACATCCCACATTTCCTTTGCGGATTTGCATTGAGATACCCTGAAAAATTCATGAACAGTTAGTGTAGTGGCAATAATGTTTCTAACTTTAATATCATACTGAGCTTTTCTATTTTCATCAGCAGTCCACTCAGTAAAAGGTTTCCAAATAGTTTTCTCTTCAACAGTCTTTGTAGGCACAAAAGGACCATTTAAAGTGGCATCCAAAATTCCTTTATCTTGCAATTCAAGAAAGATTTGCATTCTGATTTTTCAAAAAGGATAATTTTCGCCAGCAAACAGAGGTGGTCTGTTTGTTGAAGCACCTTCACCAAAAGTTTGAAAACAGGAAGCCGTCCCCAGGTTTATATAGTCAAATCAAAGAAAAACAGAGTCGACTAGTTTTTCAAATATCTTATGAAAACCAGCTCTGGTGCCAATTGTTGGGAAACAGGTAGGCTTCGTTTTACACCAAGAGGGGGGGGTGAATTGGTGTTTTTACAAATACAAAATCTTTTCGCAATCTTGCAATCAAAGTATTAAACACGATCACACAGAAACACCTTCTTTGTTTAGATACTGATCAATCTTTGTGTTCGCCTAAGAACCTCCCTTTGAATCTCTTTCAAGAAAGATCACCACCATATTCTTAGAGAATTCTTGGAGCTCTTACAATAGAGAAGTTAATCTGAAATAGAAATGAAATTGTCAGTTCTTCAAAAGTCTCTCAATAATCAGTCTATTTATAGATTTCTGTTAGACAGACAGATTCTCAGTCGACTGAATTATGATAGTTATAATAAACAGTCAATCAGGTAGCATACAGTCAACCAAAAACAAAACACATTTAATATAGTTGACCAAGTCATCATCGCTCAACTAAGTTTTAAAAATATAGTCGTTTGGGTGCAAGAGCATAACAAAATTTTAAACCAGATAACAGAGACAGTCGAATGTGTGGCGCACATAATCGACTTCAACCATGTAAAACATTTTGAAATTCTTTTCTTCTCAAAAATTCACAGAGCACTGATTCTCAAAGTCTGCACAAAGATTTTAGCATAGTCAAATCCATTTATAATGTAGTCGAATGCACTAGAACTTTGTCACACAATTATAAGTTTATGAAAGTGCTTGTGGTTTTCAGCTTTAAAACAGGTGCAGAAAAACATATGTAAAGATGCATTGCACATAGCCCATAAAGCATGTGATCACGTTCCACATTTATATTAATCAATCAATATAGGAACATGTAACACAGTACATAAGCATGTTCACAGATATAATAGTTAATTTGCATAAGAAAATGTAATGCAGCAAACAACATTATGCATGTTATTAAGCAATGTGTTGTCATCATCAAAAACTAGATTGATATAGAAATTGTGTTGTCAACAATCTCTACAAAACCTTGTTGTAAAAACTTTGACCAATATAGTTCATTCGCTTCCAGGCACAGGAAGGACACTGGATGTAGGCAGTTTGGCCGAACCAGTATAAAAACTGTGTTTGAATCTTCTGTCCTTGAACTCTTTGCATTTCAAGTCGACTTTATATTTCATGTAGTCAACCATTTTCCGCTGCACTTGAAATATCTTCTTCCTTGAGTTTGAAGAAACTTTTGAAAGTTCTCACTTTTACGAAAAAGATTTTAAAAAGACTCTGATTATTGTATTTCACCAATTCACCCTGCCCCCCTCTTAGTGTTGAAACTAAGTCATTCTATTTTCAACAAACCTGATAGTAATTGCTACGTTATGGAAAGAGTTCTTTAGCCTTTCAGTCCTTGCAAACAAGGATTCAAATATTGTAAATCCATCCTCGAAGTAGATGGAACCTTTCTAACGAGAAAATATCGTGGAACTTTGCTCACCGCCATCGCTCGGGATGGCAATACAAATCTTTTTCCATTGGCATTTTCCATTGTAGAAGGTGAGACAAAGGAGGCATTGATAGGGTTCTTTCAACTACTTCGAGAACATGTTACCCCTCAACAAAATATTTGCATCATCACTAACACGGGGAAGGGTATTCTATCAGCCTTAAGATCAGAAGAAGTTGGTTGGGAAGAGGATGGTTTGAACTCTGTTTATTGCATATGTCATCTAGCCTCCAACTTCAACAACAAATTCAAAAATCAGGAACTCACACTAGTGCAAAAACAACATATAGCGTCACATGTTCAATGTCAAACCACTGAATAGCCAACATTAAAAATAACCGGTGATATTTTTGTAAATAAAGGCAATTATTAAACGTCGTTTATAAATGTAATTCGACGTAAAAGGATATAAAGCGTCGAATGCCCCAACGTTAGACGTTAAAAGGTTAGTGAGTTCAATAAAAATTTAAACGGGAGATTGAAAATTCATTCACTTTATCTTAGTGCGCAAGACCCTCTTCTCTTCTCAAACTTTTCTCAAACGAAGTTTGACGACCATCACAGGTAATCTTTCTTTCATTTGATACAAATGCATGTTAATTAACTACTTTATGTATGATTTTTGTTTGTTTGACCGATTATTTTCGTGTTCTTGTCCTTCACAGGCACATTCTGCTTCCTCTCTCACGGGTGATGACACTTTGTTTCAATGAACCCACCTTTTGAAGGTTAGTTTTCATTTTCGTTTTGAAGAACTTATTTGTTGAACTTGTTTGTTGTTTTTTTTGTTGAACTTGTTTATGGTTGTTGTTTGGTTGAACTTGTTTCTTGTTGTTTGATTGAACTTGTTTGTTGTTGGTTATTGTTTTTGTTGTTGATCATAGTTCATGCTTTATAAAATACCAAAAACTGAAATTTTTTGTTTTTCTACTTTTCAGATCACGTAGAGTTATAAAAAAGGATCACAATTAATTAAAAAAATTTATTAACATCGTATATTGAAAAAAATCGACTTTAAGTTAAATCGTATATTGACAAAATTCAATGTTAATTTAATGTCGAATTTTTTAAAATTTGACATCAATTTAACGTCTCATGATATGACGTCGTTCGTGAATTCATCGTTAAAAACCCAAAATATTCGACGTTGTACGTGATTTTTGTACTAGTGTCTCAGGCTTTTGATGGAGGCAAAAGATATGGACATATGACCACTAATCTTGCTTATTGCATGAACTCCGTTTTAAAGGGAGCAGGATCATTACCAATTTGTGCTCTGATCAAAACAACATTTGAGAGGACACAATCATGTGTTGAGATTGTTGAAAAGGGGAGCACTAGCTTAGCTAAACCTTACAATCTCATAGTGATGGAAGCATCCTTGCAAATCAAGCATGAACAACTTCCAAGACCAGAAGTGGCAGCGGATTGAAGGTTGAGAGTGTGGCACGGTAAGTGTTTGATGAATGCTTCAATGAAGGTGTGTAGGTGAATTAAGGAATCTCAAGCTCCAAAAGCCTTCCAAAATGGAAGGAAGCTAGAGGAGAGGGTGCAGAAGAGGCACAAGTGTTTGAACTCTGAAAAAAGATTCTGGAGAAATCTCAACAGCATTTCATTAAGTTTCAAAGTTGGCTTTACAAATGATGGAAGCTCTCTATTTATAGATGAAGGAGAGCTTCTAATCTTGATGTGCAAGCTATCCTATATGAGCACATGGTGTAAAACAATGAAAAGAGGCTTGGAGAGCAAGCTAATGAAGATGATGAAGTTATTGTTGCTGGCGCTTGGTGGCAGGAAGAGAACGCTATGTACTAGCCATCTTCTTTGTATTTTTGACTTCCTTTGTCTTTGCTTACGTGGCAGCCCTCCTTAGTTGTCTAGACATGGTTCCTTTTCTTTAATAATGTCCTACAAAAGCAATGTAAAGTTATTTAGCAAAGATGAATCATGCTAAGACTTTAGAAAGTAAAAGTAAGTTCTCAATCAACTTCCCTTTCATAGTCTTAGTGTAGTTGATACTTCTTTGGATGGGAAGTCCCTTTAGGGGTTGCCATCATTCCCTCCCTCTTTAAAAATGATTTGTCCTCAAATCGGGAAGAAAGAAGAAGCACAACTTTGGTCTTTATTGTCCTCCTAGGTCAAAGATATATCTACAAAAAATAGCAAAATTGAGCATGATGAATAAAAGATATGCAAAGCGAAGAATATGAAATGAAGGCCTTGTGACAAAAATTTTAGAAGAAGTCTTGGCCTTTGTGTTTTCACTTTGTTTAGAACATTCCCCATGATGAAATGTAGAATCAAAGTGATGTTTTTGAAAAGAAGAAAAGTCAAGGTATTTACCTGCTAAGGAAGGAGTTATCATCATGCATACCTTTGACTCCTTTTTCTTTTCTTGAGAAGGTTGGTTGTCCAATCTATTTTCTTGTTTTCTTTCTTTTTCAATCTTTTCTTTGATTTTTATCTCATCCTCTTTCACTTGTTCAGGTGTAAAAGGAATCAAAGTGATTTTATTTCCTTTATGGAGGAAAGTTATTTTGTTGGTATAGTCATCATGAGTGGAACTATGATCATATTGCCATGGCCTACCAAGTAAAACATGCCCAACATCCATTGGAACAACATCACATAAAATATTTTGTTCATATTTGCCAATGGATATTGGTGTGGTTACTTGTGTGTTCACTACTATTTCTTCATCCTCTGTTATCCACTGAAGCTTATAAGGCTTGGGATGAGGAATAGTAGGTAACACTAATTTGGTCACTACTCTAAAACTACAACAATTGCTAGAAGAACCACTATCCACAATTAATGAACAAGTGTTTTCAAAAATTTTGCACCTTGTGCGGAATAGGTTCTCCCTTTGAGATTGTTCTAGCTTTTTGGTTTGACTTCCAAGAAGTCTTCTTACCAACAATAACTCACCTTCACAAGGTAAGGCTTCTTCCTTAGATATGGAAGTATCCGAGTCACTAGAAGAATCTTCACTTTCACTGTGGTGGTCCAAGAGATAAGTAGACCTTTTGTAAGGACACTCAGAAGAATAATGACCTCTCTCTCCACACTTAAAACATCTAGTCTCTCTACCCTTTGGTTCTTTTGAAGACTCTTTGTGAGGGGTATTTCATTCTCGCTCTCTCTCTTTTTCTTTACCTCTCACTTTCTGCTTTTCTTTTTGTTTTTCTTTGTCTTGAAGTTTTTCATACCTCATTGGACTACCCTCCCTCTTATGATCTTTCCTATACTCGGAGGTGGTAGGGTAAGTCCTTTTAGTGGAAGCTTTTCTTCTAAGCTGCTCTTCCACTCGCACACATAGCTGGACAAAGTCATTTAGATCTAAGTAAGGTAAGAGTTCTACCTTATCTCTAATCTCATAGTTTAATCCACTCTGAAATCTAGCTATGGTGAATCTCTCCTCTTCTTTTATCCCCGCTCTCAACATGAGTAACTCTAATTTTTGCCAATATTCTTCAACACTCATGTTTCTTTGTTGAAGTCGATGGGTCTTGTCCATGACTTCTCTAGCATAGTAGGTTGGGACATGTCTTCTGTGTAAGGCTGCTTTCAGCTCATTCCAATATTGGATTGTGTAGTGGCCATGCATCTTTTGATCTCTCATGATGGATGTCCACCAATAAAGGGCTGCACCTTGAAAGGTTAAGGTGGCTAGGGTCACTCTCTTCCTGTCATCTATGTTGTAGCATTCAAAAATTTGTTCAACCTTTATCTCCCACTCAAAGTATTCTTCAACATTATCTCTACTATAGAAAGGGGGAAGGTCAAGCTTAGGTTCCACATGATGGTCTTTATGGTTATGATGACGCCTACGAGGGCGTTGAAAGTGATCATAAGGTTGGTAACTATGGTGATCACTATGTTGTGAATGATCATCATGATCATTGTTTTGCCTATGAGAGTGATCCCCTTGTGTGTGCCCTCCCTGATTGTGAGTAAGATTGGCGACCATCTGTCTCAGCTCATTCAACTCAGCCTTGGTTTTATTGAGCTCTTCTCACAACTCTATGTTCTCTGGATCTTGATTGATGTTACCTTGAACACTAGAGTGACTCAAGCTTGTGAAGTAGAGAAAGTGTTTTCACTAATATTTGAAAGCCTTGCACAAGTATGAATCAAAACTTTTGAAAAGAAAATTTGCTTGTTTTTGGTGAATGACTTCTATAGAGATTCTAAAGTTGAAGAAACCGAATAGCTCCAGGAAGGAGAGGTGAGTCACAATGGACAAGCTTAGAAACCTTGTCCTTCCTTAGCCAGAGTGTCTCCTGACGCTTCTTCCCTAAGTTTCTAGATAGAAGTCTTTCAAAACCTTTTTGAATGTGAGTATGAAATGCTCCTAATAAACCAAACGAAGGTTTAACTAAATGAAACACGCTCCTAAGTATCACGGAGACTTAAAACGTAAAAGTCAATCAAGCAAGGAAAGTAAATGAATGGCAATGGAAGACAATGATAAACGGCCCTATGTGAAAGTGCAAGTGACACTTGGAGTCCCTTGACACACTTTCACACTAAGAGGTGGAAACTAATTATTACAATGTTGCTTAGTAGACTTGGAATTTCTTGAAAAGCATTTTCCCAAGGTACTTGAAGTATGAAAAATGTAAAGAAAATTAAACTTCAAAGGTTCCATGATACAGGGCCTTAAAAGTGATAAAATGAGCTACAATATGTATACAATGAGAATCTACTAAAGCTTGATGTAGTATAGCTCCAAAGTGTTTGAAAATTGTGGTGTGAAGAGTGGAGAAATGATGCTGAAAACTGCATAAGGCTACAGTTTGGAGAACAACCTTTGTGTCTAATTCTACAAACTCTCCACTTCCTAGGATGCTACCCTCTTGAAGAGAAATTTCTGGAGCTAGAGCACCTCAACAGAAGTGAAACACCACTTCCAAACACACCAAAACTGTGAAGAATGAAAATAGCTGATGCACCAGAAATTAATTAAGCAAACCATATTTCAAGTATAGTATGGAAGCCAAAAATAATGAATTCAAGTGAGATACAGCTGGAAGAAAAGGAGGCACACAAAAGGAGCCTAAGAAAGGGCCTAGAACAGATGAAGAAAGCAAGAAAAAATCAAAAATAAAATGACAAACAACTGTTGGAAAAGTGTTTGATGAAAAAATGAAGTACAGAAATGATGTATTTTAGGGTTGACTAGTCAAAACTGGATTGCTTGGATTTCTTTTGCTTTTTCTTGATGTTTTAAACTTCTTTAATCATATCATAGCATGTGGAAACTTGAAACCAGCTTTTGCCAATCTAGAATTGAATTTTATGGTTGGACAAAGTGTAAACAGTAACCAAATGCAGCAAAATCTGCACTAAAATGCTGAAAAATGAGTACAGCAGTGGTGAAAATGAATGGTAATGTATGTAAGGTGTAATTGAGGCTTCTAGCAAACTTATTTAATCAAATAGAAGATGTTTAAACACTTAAACAACAGACAAAGAGCTTGTAGCCGAAAATCAGTGGTGTAGTTCCACTTTCAAGCAACTATGATGGTGTAGAAACATGACTTTGCAAAATTTGGTAAAAATGACCAAATGCATAGTAAAGGTAACTTTCAAATCACCAAATAAACTTGTACAAATAGTGGAGCATCACTGAAACATGCAGCAACTCAATTGCACAATTGCAGTTACGGTTTATGCAGAATTAAAAGAATAAAACTGGACCAAAGCTAAGGAAATGGCCAGAAAAATGGGCAATCCCGTGGGTGAATTCAGTGGCAGTGGCTACAAGGCTTAAATGACATTTTAATTCACTTCATATCAACAAAATGGAAGTGTACAAACACCTAGGCAGCAAAGAAATTGACTGCAGCAAAATATGACAGGTGCACTTGCAAATTTCAATCTAAAATGGGAAGTGAAACTGTGATTTAGTGGTTGGACTCGTGTATGGCCAAATAGACACTTGGAACAAGTTTAAAATGTCCAAATAAACTTGTTCAAACAGAGAAGATGTACAAAAACATGTAAACTCACCAAATCACTACCTCAGTTGCTTGAAATGCAGAAAAAACACATGAAATTTGCATCAGATTTGAAAAATGGCATAGAATCAATGCTGGTTGGATCAAACAACATAAAAGAATGGTCCTATACACTAGATCTAGCTTAGAAAAGATGAGCTAGGAGAATTAAAAATGGCCTAAGACAAAATCAAGGACACAACAGCACGGTGCTAACACTGCAGAACAGTGACTCTCGAGAAATCCAGTTTTCACACAACTCAATCACTCATTTTGCATTTTAATGCTTATGACTGATCGGTACAGCTTGCAACATGTTTAAAATCATCAAAGAAATGTGTTCAAAACATTGGATGCATAGAAAACTGGACAAAACAGAATTTACACATTGGTTCTAGAAGTAACGGTCAAAGTAACGATTGAAATGAGAGTTTACTCAACAACACTATGATTTTTGAGAATTATTGAGAAATCTGAATCGTAACACCTTAAACTGATGTAAAAGTAGCAAACAAAATTGTTTCAGTCTAGAAAATGAATAATTCTAGTTGAAACAGTTTGCCACCATAAACCAGAAACGGCGTTGATGCAGATTTGGAAAAAACAGAGGATGAATTGCAGAATGCGTAAGCTATGCGGATCTAAGCGAGACAAAGTCTCAGTGCTTATTCGATCCAAAATGACCCATCATTGCATTCGTTCTCATAGACAAACCCGAGAAAAGGCAGAAATAGAATCAAAAACTAATTGACAGTGATAAAATAGCAAAGTGCTTGCACATGACCAAGACAAAACGAAATTAAAGGGAAAAGGTGGAATTGAAATCAAACAACTCAAAAGCACCGATTAAAATGATTCATAAAAGTTATAGAACAGTGAAATGTATCAACGTTCACATAACAGCAAAACAAACCGAAGCAGAGATTAAAAAAAATTTTAACGCAAAGGCATAATGGAACAGAACATGAGGGTAGAAAAAAAAACAGAGCATGGAGTGGAAGATCACTTAACTCTTGAAGAACCGCAGAAACATCTGGCTCTTGATGCCGAATGATGGAAACTTCCTTGCAAATCAAGCACAAACAACTTCCAAGACCAGAAGTGGCAGCAGATTGAAGGTTGAGAGTGTGGCACGGTAAGTGTTTGATGAATGCTTCAATGAAGGTGTGTAGGTGAATCAAGGAATCTCAAGCTCCGAAAGCCTTCCAAAAGGGAGGGAAGCTAGAGGAGAGGGTGCAGAAGAGGCATAAGTGTTTGAACTCTGAAAAATGATTCTGGAGAAATCTCAACAGCATTTCATTAAGTTTCAAAGTTGGCTTTACAAATTATGGAAGCTCTCTATTTACAGATGAAGGAGAGCTTCTAATCTTGATGTGCAAGCTATCCTATATGAGCACATGGTGTAAAACAATGAAAAGAAGCTTGGAGAGCAAGTTAATGAAGATGATGAAGCTATTGTTGTTGGCGCTTGGTGGTAGGAAGAGAACGTTGTGCACTAGCCATCTTCTTTGTATTTTTGACTTCCTTTGTCTTTGCTTACGTGGCAGCTCTCCTTAGTTGTCTAGACATGGTTCCTTTTCTTTAATAATATCCTACAAAAGCAATGTAAAGTTATTTAGCAAAGATGAATCATGCTAAGACTTTAGAAAGTAAAAGTAAGTTCTCAATCAACTTCCCTTTCATAGTCTTAGTGTAGTTGACACTTCTTTGGATTGGAAGTCCCTTTAGGGGTTGCCATCACAGAGATTCTGGTTTTTTATGATGACAACACATTATTAATAATAACATGAGTTGTTATATGTTTATGTGTGTTACATGTTCATTACTTTCATGTTTATAATTACTTGAGAACATGTTTGTGTTGTTTTAGTTCAAGCATGCAAATTCACTACGTTTTACATGAGATCTTATCTGTGAATGCATGACATATGATTTAGAAAAGAAAAACCACATGCACTTTACCTGAACTTTAATTGTGTGGCAAAACAACAGTTTTAAGTCAAATTCATTATGAAGTAAGTCGATTAAAACTCGTGGCTTTGCACAAATGTTTTCAAAGTGTGCTGTGAGTACTTTTGGAAAGAAAGTTTTTCAAAACTGAATTGAAGTGTTACAAAGTCGATTGGTTGCATAAGCTACTCGACTTAGTTAGTTATGTTTTGAAATTTGGTTAATGCTTGTGATGTCTAACGGCTATATTTTATATCTTTGACCAAGTATTGATTGTGAGTCAACTGTATTAAATGTGCAATCAATTAAGTTGGTTTGACTGCTACTAACTATTATAACTATCTGAGTATAATCGACTCCATTAGTAGCATAGTCGACTTAGGAGCGTCAGTTTTGTGAAAAATTATATATAGACGAGAATTTGTTTTTGCAAAGACTTTTTTTTATTCTCACGAGTTAATTGATTTTTTCATATTTGTGATCTCTTTGTAGAACGTGCCAAAGCTCCAAGAACTCATCAAGAAGACCGAGGTGATCATTCTTTGAGGGTTGCTTGAAGAGCAAGAATATGAGTGCACATAGACTGATTGATCAACCTGCACATTGAGGTGTCTGATACGTGATCAACTTTTTCTCTCAATCTTGTGAAGATTGTGGCTGCCCTATTGTGACTACAGGAAGAGAACGTGCGGTGTTCTGGCCTTTGAGGATTTTCAAAGTGATTAAAGATTGCAACAGAGGGGATATCTTGTTGTTGTTCTTTGTGTGTATATGCCTATATTTTGGTTAGAGGGTTAGATAGGTGTTTTATATTTTGATGTGGAGGTCGCTATAGAAACCTTGTTGCAAAAACCCTGATCATTATAGTGCATTTGCTTCCAGGTATAGGAAGGACACTGGATGTAGGCAGTTTGACCGAACCAGTATTAAAATCTGCATTTGAATTTTCTATCCCTGCACTTTTACTTTCAAAGTCAACTTTATTTTTCACGTAGTAAACTATTTTCCGCTGCATTTAAAAAATTTTATTCCTTGCGATTCAAGAAACTTTTGAAAGATCATCCATTTACGAAAAAGATTTTTAAAGACTCTGATTTTACATTTCATTAATTCACCCCTCCCCCTCTTGGTGTGAGAAATCAAGCCATATCATTTTCAACATCATGGTTTGTTGAACAAGGCTTAAAAGCACAGTACATGCTACAAGCAGGCCATAAATATCCTGAAGAAATCATCGACTTTATTGGAAAAAATCAACAACAATCCGCATTTTGTCATGTTCATCGATGCAATCGTGAAAATTCTAAATTTAATGTTCAGGAAATTTCAACACCTCACCAATATCGCCCACATCCAATTTCGCATAGTGTCAGGCTAAATGAATGGTGGTGTGATTGTGGTCACTTCCAAGCTACACGTTTCCCATGTCATCATGTCATTGTCGTTTGTGCATATTCCCATATACCACTAACTCAATATATCAATCCAGTGTACAATCTTAACAACTTTTACAAGGCATACGAAGTACAATTTCACCCCATCCAAAATGAAGATTATTGGTATGCGTATACTGGTCCAAACTTCATATATGATCCTCAAACGCGATGCAAGGCATCCAGAAGACCAACTACGACTAGAATCCATAATGAGATGGATCAATCCACTTTAGATCAGCCGAAAAAATGTTTTTACTATCGCAACGAAGGTCATCATAGGGGGGACATGTCCATTTCGTCAATAGTTTTTTTCTTAATCTCACCTTTTTGTAATCCATTCACTAATTAATAAAATATACTATTACTATTTCTTATAAATTTTGTTTTTATTTTTTTATTTTGTTTTTAGATTAACAAAATGATGATTTAATTTTTTTTTTGTCTAACACAATCACTAAAACAAAATTGTTAAAGAATAACAGTAAATTAATAATTAAAGAACAATAACAAAAGACATGGTAAATAACTTTGTAAACAACCATAACTTACATAAATTGTCAAAAACCATAAAAATACGAGATAAATTACAACCCTGTTGTAATCGATTACCAGAGAGTTTTTGTCCATATATCCTATTGATAATCGATTACATCATGGTTGTAATTGATTACTAGAGAGTTTTTGTCCATATAACTTGTTGGTAATCGATTACAACCATGTTGTAATCGATTATTAGGTGAAGTCGTGTTCCCTGCACGACTTCAACACGCAGTAATCGATTACAAGGCCTGATAATTGATTACAACACCCTAAAATCGGTTTTGGGATGCACGACTTCACCTCTAACCATTGTAGCAGAGTGAAATCGTGCAGAAAGATACGACTTCTTCATTTGAAGTCATCTAGACTCTCACGACTTGTCTACTTCGATAATTTCAAAAAATTTTACCTAAATACATAATTTTTAGTTCAAATTTGCCTATTTACATATAAAGTTAACGTTAAGACCTTATATAAAAATTGAGTGATTCTAATACACACGCTCAAAAACATTTATAGCTAATAAAAAGAATATGATATTAATAGTTTCCATTCAATAAATAAATGGATATGTATATCTCAGCCAAGTTAATATATTAGCTTCATTCTTCCACCAATAACATGGTTTCGATGTTGTATTTTGTCGGATTCTTTTTGTGTGGTAATGATGAAGCTCCTATCCAAGTGCCACCCACTTTTTTCTCTGTCCTTCGTCCTTTTTTTCTCCCTCTTTGGTTTATTTACGCAAGGAAGAAAAAGAAAGAAAAATCCGTGGTTAGTTTTTATTTATTTATTTTTAAATACCAACAATAAAAGGTATTAAAAAGTACTCTCTCACACGTTTTTAACACTATTTATTACTGACTGAATTCCATCCCAAATCACATAATTTTACAGACACTACTTCTTAGTATTATTTTATCAATGAGTCCAACTAATGGCTTATAGTTTTCAATAAAAATAGAAAAAATATTCAACACTCTTATACCATTAATTCATGATTATCATTGCTTTTATCAAATTTATACTTTCATATCATTTAAGAGTTAAGGTTTAAAATTTTTTTACCATCCTAAACATCTTTTAAAAACAATATTATGAAATTGATTCTCACTATCTCACTCAATAAATTTGCAATCAAAATCATAAATATTCATACCAAAATCTAAATAAAATTTAAGACCAATTCACATTAAAAAAATTAATAACAATTCTAATAGAAAATTTCAAAATAATAAATTTATGAAGTCTTTATTTTTATACCACTCCGATTTACTCAACTTAAATTTTAGTTTGACACTTGGATTCTGAACATCACACAAAGGCATTGATATTGAAACTGTTTTGGCACAGAAAGCAATCTTTTGACACTGATAATTAGAGGCTATGATTTGTGTAATTGGCACAATGATTGGTGCATGTCCAGAAAATAGACCCTCACTGTTTGAAAGAAAAGTGTTTGTGTTGAAAGTCCCCATCAATTGAATTGAGAGCACAGTACAAGTATGGGACCTTTGGGCCAAGGATTGATATGTATATATAGGTATAAAGCTTCTCTGTTCTCCCTTCTGGCCTACTTTTGCTGGCAAAGTGAATGCCATGCTTGACAACAATTCACAGCCACAAAAGTCAGATATTCATTCAGGACGAGGTAAGCTACTGTTCTAGCTTCCCCTGAACCAGTAACTTTCTTCTTCTTCCATAACTATTCCAAAGTCCACCTTCAAAAAGTTACATACATCTTATAACTACAACTTTCCCCCTAGAATCATTGCTTATGTTCATTCCTATATACTTTCAAGCTATCAACTTCCTCACAAATGCACTGTAACTATTGCATGCAGAAAATCAAATATATTTTTTAAGATATACTATGCAGATTCAGTCTATCCAATTCTATATGCAATCATGTGTACAACATTACTTTCTGTACCATTTATCCTTCTGCATATTGATTTATCAGTTATAAATTGAGAGAAGATAAGGGTACAACTCTGAGATGAACATAAACATGAACAACATAATGATGTGAATAAGAAGTGGGGTACTTTGCATGAACAAAAAGCTCTCTACCGTTGGATTTGGAGCAGCAGTACAATGAAGCTTTAATTTTATTCATTGGTGATAAATTTGTTTTCCATTAATAGATGATGGTAGATGTACTTGTGTTCTTGTAGAGCAAATAGTTTATTTACAAAGGATAGAATTTGCCGGTGTAGAGTGGGGACCTTACAGAAATTAGGGTATGACAAATTCCAAAACCTTTGAAAGTTTTTTTTTTTTTTTTACGTAGATAATCTGATCATTTTTTTATAAACATTTATTATTGGAAACTATAATAATCTAAGTTTTTCAAATAAATTAAAATTAATTTGTGTTTAACTTTTATGTAAATTTTATATTTAATTAAGTTTTAAATTTATTGTAAATTTTACTATTTTTCATTAAGTTTTTATTTAAAAATTATTCTATTGAATGCACAAAATTTTTAGGCAGTTTATCCCGGTTTGATTCTGTTGTTAATTGCGTCTGATCGTGACTATTATTTTGCATTATCATGTTCTCATAAAAAAAATAAAAATTAACATATTAAATTTTAGTTGTTTTGTATAATTGGTTATTTTTAATTGAATTTCTATCAAATAATTTGTTTTATTGATTTCAAAAAAACTTATATTTAAGTGAGTTTGTACTATCAACTCGGGTCACGTTTTGGTTGTGCAATCTCAAACACAACACTATAAACTTGAATATTAAGACAAGTGAAACTTTAAAGCCTTAATCATACATAAGTAATAATAATATACTATATATAATGGTTATATTACCCCAATTAACGATAAAATCAAGTGTCAGGAATTCAATTAAAATATACAAAACATTTTAACACTCAATCAAATATATATTTTTAATAAAAACTCAAATTACAACTTTAAAAATTCTCATGTATAACTTTTATAATCTAAAACTACCAAAAAGTGAAAGTTGAGAAGCCTAATTGAAAAGGATAATTCCACTAAATGAAAGATCAATTGTTATTTTTTCTTTCTATAAATATTTGTGAAAAAAATATATTGTAAATACAATAAATTTGATAGTTTAAAGTACTAATTAGTCATTTTGCATTCACATATTATAAGGATGGTCTATGTAATAAATAATTCATCTTCAATTCTTACTGTGCACCAAAATTAGTCAAAACTATATCTTTTGTTATATGAGATAATGACAAGAAAATTGTGTGGTAGGAACAAAAATATAATGATAAATTAAGTTATGGTGTCAACCCCAATCACTTATTTATGTTGCAATAGTTCATTATCTAACTATTATTATTCACTAAGCTGAAATAAAGCATTGTCAAAGGGCTCCTTTTCAAAAGATTAGTCAAGAATTAGGTACAAATCTAATGATAATTTTTTCTTACATGAGAGTGAAGTTTCATATATGTCACATATTTTATAGTACTTAGTGTTACGTGCAAAGAAGTGAACAAACCATATCCATTAATTAATTTTCGATTGGATGTCATAGTGGGGGCCATTAATTTTCATATGTGGAAAAACCCCATTTTTAGCCCTAAAAGTATATCCATAGCATAAACATAAACATGGTGATTAAGCTTATGTTTGGTGAAAAAACCCAATGCCATTTGTTCTCGTTTTGATGCAAAACTTGATTATCTAGCTATTACTATGGATTAAGTTGAAACCAAACATTGTCAAAGAACACCTACCGAAAATATTAGTCGTTGATTAGGTACATATATCTAACATAATTTCTTGTTAGGGAAGAGAGAAGTTTCTTTGGTGAATGTTTGTGACTTGTGTTTTTGGTAGTTAGTGTTACGTGCAAAAGAGTGAAAAAAAAAAATGTCCTTTAATTTTGGTTAAGATGTCATAGTTGGGGACCCCATTAGGATCTAGCAATGAGACAACTAAAATTTCTCATAATCTTTCTATAAGATTATGTTTGGCACATCTTAACTATTACCTAATGAATAATCACTTAGTAAAACACCACACCAAACAAGAACCAAGGAACATTATTATTGAGGGAATATAACTATTATAAACTAATTTCATTAGGACCCTAGATTCTATCACGATTACCATATCATATCATAAAGATCCTCTAGAATGGTAGTGATGTGTTTGGATTTTGTCAAAATAAATAGGGACAGAAATTGATTGGGTTGGTGAATTCAAACTTAACAAGGTAAATAATTAAATGAAATTTGACAACATTAATCACATGAGTTACTTATACGTATTAAATGCAAAACTCTTCTTTTCAAATCTCACACTCATCATTCATTATATATAGCTAATGCTTTTTAGAGACAGGACATGTCGAACTTAAAAGGAAAAATGAAAATTAAGGTATCATAAACAAACTCTTATCACACTTATCACATAGTTTCTGTTTCCTCAGACATCAACAACATCATTTCGTTTCAAATCAGTGTAGTAATAATCATTGTTTTATTTAAATGGCAATAAAAGACAAAATTTTAAATTTGAATATTACAAATCAAATGAAAATGGCTTTGAAAAAAAAAATGTACCGCACATTGCTTTAATTTAATTTGCTTGTCTTAAACAAGATTTCATCGTGTTTGTACAATTTCTACAAGAACTTCTATGGCAACTTAATTAATCATCAGTTTATATTAATGATGAACATTTTGTTTTCCGACAATAGATTCACGTGACCATGTAATAATTTTTTTCTTTACCATATAAGAAGTGAAATTTGATGTGACAACCTTGTTGTTGTGTTTGCTTCAAAGTGTTTGTAAACAGTGTGAAGGATAATGATAGTTTAGGGTAGGGTGGTGAATAGGGATGGGTATATTCAGCATGTTTTCTTATGGGCTTGCTAAATTCCAAGATCTCACCTATTATGGATGAAAGAAAAAAATTAATTAAAAAAAATTAGTTTTATAGATTTTAATTTAGTATAGAAAAGAAAAGTAATTATTTTTTAAATTAATAATTTTTTTTCACTTTTTTTATTGTTTAGATTTTAAGACATGTTTGTCTAGTTATAAATTTTAATAACAGTATTATAAGATATCTTGGGAATGGAACCAAGAGCTTCTCCGTCAGGTACGAACAAATTCAACCATCATCCATGTCAATATATAATAAATCCACACATCCAAACACAGCATGAATATGGCTTAAAAGGTATTAATTTGTTTCAATAAATCAAATTTATCTAAACTATTTAAAACACGAAATTGCATGTCATATTAAAAAAAGTTAACGGTGCATGAATAGTGATGTTACTGAACTGGATTCGACATTGACACAAGGAAAGACATTGACACTTTTGGTTACTGAATTCAGTAAAGTCTGAATGAAGTGCCAAAAAGAAAGTACTTTTCAGAGTGCATTTTCCAAACACAAATAATATACACAATAATGCAATTTTTATTCAAGAATATGTTACAGTATAACAGTTTATTAGAAGCCACCGTATCTTAAAAATATATTAAAAATATTATTATCTAATGGTAACAACATGAAAGTGTATTATAATAATGATATTGAGTATTTTATTATAAAATAATTTTATAATATAAAAAATTTAAATCCGTTTCATTATTTTAATTTAAAATCTGTCTCATTTTAAGAACATTTTATCTCTAACGTTTTCTCTTTGTTTTTATTTTACTCTTTTTTTAAGTTTTCTTACCCTTAAATCATTTATTCGATGATCAGAAGGTATTTAGGTGATCATTACGACAAGAGCTATGTATCCAACCGATCAATTTGTTGATTAGAGTAAGTAAGTTTCGTTCCCTTTTCTTAATATTCTCTTGATCTATGATCATGCAAAGGAATTGTTTTGCATGGATGATAGTTTCTCTTCCTTGATTCTTAGCTCAACTTAGGTTCTAAGTTTTGTCTTCAATAACCAATTGGTGATTTGTAAGTGGTTCTAGAAGTTCCTTGCATTGCAAGAAATCGATGAAGTGTTTTGAGAAGTTAACCTATTGATCTAGATGTAAGGAAAGCTAGAGTTTGTTTTTAATTGGTAATTAATTGTGAATGTTTGAAGAGTCTATGAGTATTGAACTGGTTGAACTGAATTTCTGTTTTAGGATAGATGTATCATATTCAAGTTGATTGTTTTGAGTGTGAAGTAATGAATTGTGATTGCAAACTATATGGAATAGTGTTTGGTCTGATATTGAATGTGTAATATGTTACAAATCTGTGATAAGAATGTATGGTGATGAATAGGTATATTTTACCTTTGTTTAGAGCTAGTTTTGAGGAAGTGGACTAGTGAAAACTTGAGGTAGAGGTTCTATGCTCAAATGATCAGTTTAGAGAGTCTTAGTAAGTCATCTTAGACTTGTTAGAGTCCCTAAGTTGCTTAAAATTGTGCAATAAATGATAGAATTCAATTTGGGTCCATAAGTTGAGGTTTGGTAGATTTTGAAGTTTAATTTTGTTAGTAAACACTTTAAAATGAGTTTAGGATGGTTTAGACATAGTTGCTCAAGCTTGGTTGAGTGTATAACACGATCTAGGAGGAGTGGAAATTGGGAAAGATATTTCAAATTGGTCAAGTTTGGTGCATGTTGCAAATTATTCAATTTGGTGCTGTAGAATTATGCAGACTCGTTGAGCAAGTAGAGTCGTTCTACGAGAGGGTTAAGGGTCTAGACCATTATCTCTAGTTTTGCCTAGCGAGTTGGGTCACTAGGCGATAAGGTTGAGGGTCTGGACCATTGTTTCTAGTTTTGCCTATCGAGTTGGGTCACTGAGCGAGAGGTTGAGAGGTCTGGTCCATTCTCTATGTATTCACACAACGAGCTAGGTCGCTAAGCGAGAGGACTCTATGGTCGCCCAACGAGCTTGGTCGTTGAGCAACTAGTCCAGGACTTTGTTTGTTCTTTTCATCCTTGTTTTTGGTTAGATTAGAGTGTGGTTTTAATTCATAATTTAATGGTGTATGAGCACTTATGAGATTATGTGATTATCAAAGTTATGTGTGATGATTCAAAGTGTAAGTATGTGGTTCCAAGTAATGGTTTCAAACTTATGTAAGTAAGTTCCAAACTGAAATCTCTTGGTGAGGTTCAAGTATGTTTAGAATGAATGCAGGAAGCTCAGTCTTGGGGGTTATCCTGAACTCTAATAGTCTTTCATTCTCAAGTAGAGGGGATTGACACATGTGGTGAAGAGTAGCAGAAGATCTTAGTCTTGGGTGCTTCTAGTATGACTTAAGGGGTGGAATAGACTAACCTTATAAGTGTGGTAGGGTGAAACCGGTTGACAATGGCTTTGCAAAGCAGTAGAGGCCACTACAAGTGTACAACCCGCCATAGTTCGGCAATCATTTTAAGTCCGAACAATCAAGTCTAAGTCTTAACATGTTTATGATGTTTGGAGTTAGTCGTTTTATATGCATGATTGATGGTGTTTTGTATATTATACCAATTTAAGAATCTTATTTATCTAGCTTGCCCTTTTATTTGTACTTGTGTTTATATGTGGCTATGTTCTTTAATTGGCTATGATCATCTTTTAGGTGTGAGCAGAGGAAGATGAGCTTCCGGTGGAGCAAACTCTTAATGGAGGGGACACTGCTATCTAGCTTCATTTAGACTAGTTTTGTACATAGTTTTGTTAATTATTTGTATATAAAGTTTAAAATTTATAATTATTTTTGGATGATTGTAAGTTGTCACTTTATATTATAGTTAACAATTATTCTATCATATTAGAATTGTGATGACTATTATATAGTACTTTACTATATTTTGGGATGTTATAGCAATTACTTAAATACTTCACTTATATTTTTATTTTAAATTAAACCTATCATATTGACCCAAAACTCATTTCATATGTTTAACTTTTTCTTCTTTATTTTTTTCTTAAAATTACACAGTGAAGCTCATTTGTTTTTATCAGTTACATATTATTTTATCAAGGTAAATAGAACAGAAAGGCAATAATTAATTTTGTTGTTTGTTTTGGTACAAATAAGAATACACTCACAAGTAATGAAATTAGTCTATAAAGTGTACGAGGAAAATCCCATTCTTTCTTACTTTCTCAAAAATTATTAAAGAATTATAAAAGAAATAAAAACAACACATTACAAAATATGTGATTTTATCAAGATTTTTTCTTTTTACATTACCAACAGTTTTAATATCTGATAAATATATTTTTCACAGTTGACAAAACTATCCAAAAAATCATCATTAATAAATAATTTTTGACAGTTTTGTTCGTAACTACCGCAATTTGTGAGGTTTTATAAAAATTTTGGTCACTTACTAGGATTCCCCAAACCACGACCACTTGTAGAGGTTTTTACGAAATATTTGCAGGAAAAAATTGCTGGTAGTTGCTGGAGTTACTAAAAACCGCCAGGACTTGTGTAAGTTGCTCGAAATCGTTGATAGTTTCTAGATTTACGTAGTTGGAGTTTCCAAAATCATTGTAATGCAAATAATTTAATTTTTTTATGATTCATTTGATAACGGTTGAAAAACCGTTATTTTTATACTTAAATTTGACATAAAACACACCTTTTATGACTTAGAATCTAGCTTGAAATCATGCATTTTGCTTAAGTTAGAACATAAGAGAGTCAAAGGTGGTTTTCTTGGTTTTATGCTTGGTTTTCCTTGTTTTGGCAAGAACTAACATGATTTGAATGAAGGAAGTTGAAGTAGAAAGAAGCTGGACTCAAGAGAAGGTGGAAAAGTGCACAAAGGAAGAACCGCAGCCACTGCTCAGCGCAAATCCACCGCTAAGTACCATTTTCGCTATGGAGATCTCTGTCAGACGCTCAAGCGCCAACGCTGAAGGGAGAATTCAACTATCGCGCCCACCGCTGAGCGCCACATTGCTGCTGAGTGCCAGCCTCTTCAGTGAACTCTCTGCCAAACGTCTGGGCGTCAACACTAAGCGTTATTCTTGAGTGTCGCACCTACTGCTGAGCGGTAATCCAGTGCTAAGCGCCAGTCTTTTGGGCCTGGGCCAATTTCTGCTGATTTTAATGAACTATATATTGATTTGCACGACCTAGAGAGGGTATCTTTTGGCAGAAGATGTAGAAACACACTTTTCACCCCTTGGAGACTGATTTTGGATGCGAAAGCTCCAATCTACAAATTCTAGGGTTTTATCTTTCATTCTTTTCATTAATTTCATCTAGTTTCACCATGTCCATGGTGAACTAAACCTCCATTGTTGTTGGGAAAACGATGTAATCCTTTGAAACTCTCATGTATTAAATTGTTTTGTCAATCTATACGCTTTACTTCATTAATTGTTAGAGTTTTTCCTCTATTCTTATGCATGCTTTATTTAATTCATTCAATAGCGTGATCTTTGATTTTGTTGTTATGGACACATACGGGAAAATCTAGACATGGGGGAATTCTCTCAGGAGCAATATTACCTAGACCTAAGGATAGGAGGATCGATTGCCTTTAAGCTTCTGTGCGAATGTAATGCATGATCAATTGCTAGGGAGACAAGACATTGTAAACTAGTAATTAGGAGTAGACTCTCTTCACCGAGACATCGGGTTTAGGGTAAAGTAGAAAGTGACATTAACATTAATGAAGGAGTAGAATTCATGAATACATGAGAGTGGATTAGGATAAGTCGGAAACCCCAACAACATAATTCATCCATATCATTCACCTGCGTACATTCTTCGGTCAATTGATCAACTTTTGCATGCATATTTATTTTCGTTATTGCATTATAATACCAATTTTCATTTCTCAAGTCTTAAATAATCAACAAATCACATGAATGTCTAAGCCAATGAGTCTCTAGGGAAAACGATACTCGGTCTTATCGTTTATATTACTTAATACGATTCGGTACACTTGCCGGAGTCTTAACAATTTCCCAAACCATGGCCACTTGTAGAGATTTTTACAAAAATCGCCACTGTTTGCCGGAGTTCTTGAAAACTGTCGGTAGTTACTGGAGTTACTAAAAACTGCCAGGACTTGCATAAGTTGCTCGAAATCGTTGATAGTTTCTAGATTTACGTAATTGAAGTTTCCAAAATCATCGTAATGAAAATAATTTAATTTTTTTTATGATTCATTTGATTAATTTGATTAACATAAAAATATTTAATAATAAACCAAAAATAATTATTATTATATAAAATAAACTATAAACATTAAAAATATAATTAATTTGTCAACTTAAGAAATAACGTAGGTTTAGTCCTAAAATGTAAAAATAAAAATGTTTGAATAACAATGATAAATTTTGTTGTTCTTCATTGTCGTGCGCTCCCTTATCAGATACTTACAATATAAATAATAATTAATTGATAATATATTAAAAAGAAATTATTAGACAAATTTAAGAATTATTATCGGTGATGGTTGAAAAATGTTAAAATGTGAAAACAATTGACCATGATAACTTTGTAACATAAATGTCATCATTATGTTCATTTCATTGATTTGTGGTGTCAAAAAAATACTTGAAATGGAAAAAAATATTTGAAAAGTAAGAACGTTTTTAGCCAAATTGATAAAAGCAACAATAGAAATAAATATTGCTAAATTATGTATCGAGCTGAGTTTCTAATTTTAAATAAGGAGAAGATAAAGATGATTCACTATAACATTAATCATTGATTTAAAAGATTTTATATAGACAAGGATCTAAACCTAGACCATGCAAGCATCCATAATACTCTTAACTTCTTAAAGCAATAGTATATGAATCTGAACTTAATATTTGTTTTATTTAAAAAAATATGTCGTAAATTATATGTTCACTTGCAAAAACGTTGTTTAACGTCACCCCTTAGACATTTGTTTCGTGAAAATCCGACGTCTACTAATGCGCGGTGGCATTATTGTAAATAAATTGGAAAACTAGACGTCTGTTTCGATGTCAGGCAACGTCTATGACATCATAAACGTCGGACCTGCCACAAACTGACGTCCAATTGCCCGAGGTATGTGAT